>VZUI01072592.1:0-53419 GCA_013401135.1 Cettia cetti
CCCTTCCCTTCCCTTCCCTTCCCTTCCCTTCCCTTCCCTTCCCTTCCCTTCCCTTCCCTTCCCTTCCCTTCCCGACACTGGCAGCAGCAGTGTGGTGTCAGTCACACTAGACAGTTTTGCCCCACCTGAGCAAACATCAGAAATATTGCAGCACCTTTGTGTGGCCGGAGGGGAGCTTTGATAAGTGACCCTCATCACCTGAACAGCCACCTGTGACTGTTCCAGGCTGGGCTGGGGAAGGAGAGCTGTGCTGTGTGACCTATGCAACAATGGGGGGCTGTCAGAGCAAAAAAAAAAAAAAAAAAAAAAAAAAAAAAAAAAAAAAAAAAAAAAAAAAAAACCCTTTGATGACAATATTGCAAAAACTGTATAAGACATGAATCATTTTGGCGGAAAAAAGTGGTTGCAAAAAAACTAAAGTCTTCATTCAGCTCGAATGAATAAGACAGAAATAAATGCAACAAAGCCCAGCTGTTTTTCCCCTGGTGGTGGTACTTGTGCAGTGTCCTTTTTAAATTGAGCAGTAGATAATTAGGCTTCCACCATTCACGTGAGAAGGCATGATTTATTTCCATGGGAGGTGAAGGAATTGGGATCCACCATCACCATTTCAACTGGCTCTCCAGGAAAGGGTGGGATAATTTCAAGGCTGAAGGCCCAGGGCAGGAAAAAAAAAAAAAAAAAAAAAAAAAAAAAAAAAAAAAAAAAAAAAAAAGCATTGTCTTCTGACCTCAGAGGTTGCTATTTCTCGCAGAGAAAGTCTCTCAGCTCTCCAGTTTGCTGCACATCTCACCGGTTTTGTCACTGGTAATAGCCCAATAATTGACTGCTGATGGAGGAGTTATTACTCAGTAAGACTGACAGGACTCTACCCTGTGCTGTCTTAGGCCATGTTCCTTAGGTCAGGGTTTTATTGCGGTGACAAGTCTAGTGAGATATGTGTCTCCAATGATTCATCTATAATGTATTTCACTGAAACATTTCCAGAAAATTTATTTCATATTTCAGGCTGTGAGATTACAAGAGAAGAGCTTAAAAAATGCAAATGATACCTTTTTTCTCCAATACCTTTCTGGTAAACTTTTGATGCTTTTCCATTGCCTTTTCAACAAAGATTTTAACTGCAGTGGTTTTTACCTGAGCATTATATTTTAAGCCCCTCTTAGGTAGGTTGTGGATTGGAATATTTTAATTTATCACACTATGCATTAGTTTTGTTAAATACTGAGAACCTTGATGGGGTGTTTCAATGTGGGAAGTCAAAGCATTTCTTCTCAGAGGTAAATTACACTAAGAAGAGGGGAAGATTGTGTGTGGTTGAGACAACCAGCAGTGCTGGAGCAGTTGTTCACTTTTGAAGTAGACCATGCTCCAATATTTTCAGCCTTTGAGGGTAAAGGGTGGGAAGCTAAGAAAAGGATTGTGTTAAAAAGCAGCCAAGAAGGCAATATTTAAAATTCCATGTGCATCCTGGTGATCAGGGTGCAGGAACAAACATGCACTTTCTGTGTGAACACTTCTACAAAGAGCTCTTGATGAGGCCATGAAACCTCAATTTCCCAAAGCAGCTTTTCAGGCAGAATTATTTTTACATTATTTGTAATAGGAAGGAGCAGGTAATGTAGGTGCCTGAGATTTTGATTAGGTGTTGGCAGGAGATTGAGATTAGGCTGATGGAAAGCCCAAGTAATCTGCTTGCCACCTCAGCCCTGGTGTCAAAAATAGCGTGGCAGAGAATAAGAGGAAAGCTTGGCTCTATTATAGACATAAAGCTGCCTCAAATATTTGTTTCTGTTTTTCTTTGGACTGAACATGAAGTTAAGTCTCATTTACTGCATTAAATTGGAGTATTCTGTATAGCACAACTGTCTGGGAAGGCCAGTAATGCCTTAAATCATAATAGACCCCAGAAAACCTGCTGGAGAAAATCCTGTGCACAGAAATACACTAAAACCCGCGATCTGGGAAAGGATTTCACAAACTTTTGCAAATGGTTCTTGCTCTGCTGAGGTGATAGCTCAGTTCAGTGCACTTTTCGAAACTCAGATTCACTGCATGAAGGTATTCATCTTTCTATTTTTATTTCTATTCATCCTTTTTTCTTTACTTAACTTTTTACCTTTTTTTTCCTCCCAGAAATGTCCCATCTCAGCAAAGCAGGGCTAAAAAGCTACCATTTAGATTTAGCAAGACTTTCCAATTTCTTTATGCTAAAATTAGTGCTTAATCCTCAGCTTGAAATCCATAGAACTAAATGCATGGGAATTATTTTTCCAGTGGTGATTTTACTCCTCAAGCAGTGATGGCTGTGTCTAGAATATCTGTCTTTCTTCATCTGCCTAATTTCACTGATTACTGTTGATTGTGAAGACCTAGGTTCAGCCAATGAGAAATATTTTATCAGATTTGGGTGTCTTTCTAGATCTCGTGTGTGATGCATAAGGATGCTGCTGAAACTGAAAAGGATACAGATATTACGACATTTTCTGTTCCAGAATGCTTGAATTCTGGTGCAAAAACAGAGGAAAAGGGGGAAAAGAGCTTGTGCTGAGTTTATTTTAATCCTATTTCTGCCTCAGAATGGCTTGGAGAAGGAGCAGGAAAAGGTCTAGAGCACAGATAAGGGTGAGAGGTGGCACTGGACACATCTGTGAGCAGAGACAGGAGAGAGAATGTGGTGAGAGGCAATGATGGTGCATTTGTTTTCCTATTTACCATGTATATATGTCTCCCCAAAAACAGTAAATCAAGCCCTTGACGTCCGTGGCAATGAATTTCTGATGATATTTAGAGCATTCCCAGATCTGGTCAGAGTGGATAAATATTCATAAATCTATACACTGTGACTAATACATACAGTATGAACAAATGCACTTTCATGGTCGGGTGAGGGGACTCATCTGTTTCTGTCAGCCTGACTCAGAGTTCCTGTGGAATTAATCAGGACTCCTTCTTGATGAGTTCTGCCATCTGTGGCAGGGCACATAGCACATACCCATGCATCAGTCCAAAAACTTTTAGAATTAGAGACAGAGTTGCCCAAATCAGGTCTCTCTTAAAATTATTTGACTACCTTTCAGTCTCTTTGAGCATAAATAAAAATGACTTTCTTAGAAGCTGCAGGAGTTGAAGAATTACATTAATAATGAACCTTGTTAATGCAGAATATTGCTGATACACTCTCTTGATTGCTTAATAACACTTAAAGTATTTCCTTACTTTATTAATCTGTCAAACCATTCATAACAATTGTCATGTTGCATCACTCAAGCTTGAAGATACAACCAGCAATTTGAAAGCTAATTACATGCTTGTGTTTTCCTCAGATAGTTTTCTGCATATCAGCTGTTTTAGGTGGAAAGAGTGTAAAACTGAAGGAAAAGGGTCAATATTCAAAAATTATCAGCAACCGAGTTAATATTGTAATGATGCCCTAAATAGCAGAAGTGAGATAAAATGAAAGGCTCTTTTCAAAATTATTTTGATATTTCAAAGTGCTGAGGTGAATTAAAATCTAATAGTAGTATAGCCACGGGCATCAGTGTTTCATCCTATACATTTAGAATGAACACAGTAATAATGACTAAAACTGAGGAAATGGGACAAATGTGCAAGAAAGCTCCACTGTTTGGTGAGGGTGAGTTTCATTCTAGGTCTCATGCCAGAAAGACATGAGATTTCTCATGTGCTTCTTTAAAAGGTGTTAATTATTCAAGAGCATAGAAATAAATATTTTATATTCCACTTATATAGATCCCCCAAGGAGTATTTGACATCAAAGTAAGAGACCTGTCTGTTAAGTTAAAAAATGGTACCTCTTGCTTTGTGTTTATCTAGAAAAGATAAAGAAGGTATTTAACTTGAGAAAATAATTTATGAGAGGGTTGTTGAAAAAAGTGCTAATTGTAGAAAAAGGTGGAAAGAAATTCGTTTTATGTTGTAGAAGTTCACAGAGATGTGATTTTCTAAAGACATCACAGAACACAGAGAATGTTCACTGAATTTAGCAGGAGTCTGAAAAAAGGCAATTTTTTTTTTTAACATATTGAGAAGTTCACCACATAGTAATTAAAATTACCAGGTTCTGAACTAGGACTTGGCCACAGGAATAACTTTTATTAACACCTAGTTCATATTGTGATCTTCCCTATTCCCCAGATTCCTGAGCAACTCTATAAAGTGTTTTCACAGGAGGTTTTTTTTTTCAGAGAGGGAAATGGTTCATTACTCATCACTTCAGTGTTCTGCCACAACTGGCTAAACCTTGAAGTTTCGCAAGTGTAAAACTAGAATAAAGTGGTGATAAATCCTTTGGTTTCTGCTGGGGATGTGAACCATCCAAAGTGTTACTGCATTAGTCCCTCTGGAGCTGATCCTTGGCTAACTGTTGAACTACCTGAACAAAATTCTGCTTTTATTAAGCTACCCTGGAAAAATACATATTTTTACAAAGAAAACCTTCAATCCTTTAGGCTAGAATTGAATAGGAGAACATTTCTTTGAGGAGTAAACCTCCTGGATTTGATGTTTGTGACAAATACAGAATTATTTTTCTGTTCAAGTACTGTGTCAGTACTTGAACTGTCAAACTGTTCTGAAATACCAGGTTAGGAAAGAATATCTTGGTATTAAAGCTCCTGTCTAGTTGTATATCTATGTAGCTACAGCATTAAATTCAAATGTTAAATGAAAAAAAGAACCACCAGATTATACACAGTTATTTTGACAAACTTCTCAGAACTGGAGCAAGTGTTTCAGTTGAAGTAAAAACTGATTTGAAGACACAAAACAGAAGATCTCCAGATAAAAATAAAACATTGTCAGGATGTGATGGGTTGCCTGCAGACTGTTTAAATGGTTCAAAATACTTTGTGAGCTCTGAAGTTTTAAAAAGAGGCAAAACCATCAACTTTTTATCAATGTTACTGGGAGTCATCCCAGAGCAAAATGTGTAAGCAAAATGTTCAAACAAAATCTCCAAAACAGTCAAAATCACCCCAGCCAGTGATGGTGGGAAGGGGGAGAGGCAAGGAGAAGAACAGGAGGGCAGGAGATCAAAGTGTTTTTCTTGCAGATACATGAGTTTTGTGCAACTTCCCTTTGGGAGTGTGTTGCCCTTCCCAAATCTGAGAACAATGGGAGTTGTTTGGGACAACAAGCTCTGCCTGTGAGCAGGTGGTGGCTGGCACGGCTAAACATAGGGAATAGCGCAGCAGGAGATTTGGGAAAATCATGTCAAGGCACTGGAATCAGCAGGGATGGCATTGTAAGGGCTGGAGGGTTTGGGGTGACATGAAATTCACTTTTAGAGGGATGTGGTATTGCCGAAGTGAGTCTTTATCCACTCGTTGGTGTGAGACCTCTCAGTCTCCTGTTTGCTTTCCCACTTTCTGCCCTCCAGCACAATCCTTGAGAGGCACAGCACGATGGCCTCCTGCATGTCTGATACACATCTACACCTTTTCTGCTCTAACTGACACCAAATCAACCATCACATCAGGGCAGGAGGAGGAATGCTCACCAGGCTGTTTACTCAGCTTGACTGGGTGCAGGATGCTGCCAGAGACCACAATCCTCCATTCACAGCTTCTCTCATGCAATCATTTGCAAGGTTGAGATGTTCCTGATGCTGTTATAACCTTTCCTTGAGCTAGATTTACAGAAAAAAAGCCAGTTGTGTTACCCTGAGACAGTGTTAGCCAGACACTCCCCTTCTTCATGGATTTATTCACACCACTCCCAACTCTGCTCGAACTCCTGTGTCTTGGCCTGTTCTCATTTTGTCAAGCTAAAAATATAGATTCATTATTTCTGACTTTTCTGTTGCTGAGATCCCTTTGCAAAACCAGCCCACAAGCGGGTAGATCACATTGAATATGGTGACACCTATAATGTTCTGACACCACTGGAGTTTCATGATCCATCAACTAAAATATGTATTTCTATTCCAAAAGGAAATAAGCAAGTGAAATTTAAAAAACCTAATTTGAGGGAAATTTGTATTAGTAAAGTTCATTACTGAGATGACAGATAGTAAACAGGTTTGGATGTTGTTGGACAGGTGAACACGCATGTCCTATCCAAGCCTTTCAAATTACTTGAATCATCCTGAATCTAAGCTGGCTGTTCATATTTTTATTTCACATCTTCACTCTTCTTTTGTTTTTAAACCAGGCATTCCTGTCTTCGGTAATATTTAGTGTTTATTTTTAAGCATTTGCTTGATATTTGTTTAAAGGCCATTACCTTGGCATCAGAAAGCTGAGTCTCAGTTAGGGCTTCCAAATCATTAACCTCAAAACGTCTGTCAGACTTGAAATTGCTGCTCCTTAGTAGGGCACCAACATTCCAAATGTAATTGAGTTCTCTGCTTTTACATATATTTCTTGGCTGACTCATGTTGACAAGTGCTTTTCATCTTGAAAACTTTCCAGTTGTTAAACTTAGCCAATTTGACATGGAATTCAGAAAATGAATCAAGGTAGAGCCCGGTGCTGCCTGCTTAAAGGTGCACCTGTGTGGAGGTTTACCTGCCATCACCTGACATCTCCAAATATTATTCTTCCATTGTATGTTCTCACAAAAGTAGGTTGTCTCATGTAACACAGTCTCCATTGTCCCCTGGAGCAAAACGTGACTGCCTTAATGTACGTGAAGAAAAGAGAAATCAAATTGTTCTTCTGAGCAACTTCACCTAAACATTTAGATGATGGAAACAGAAACATGGGGTCCACAGCTGTAGGGTTTGGGTTTGTTTTTTTTTTTTTTTTCTTGAGGCAGCTCATAACCTTGGCAGCAGCATCCTGGAATGGGTTTTGGAATGCAGTGTCCCCTTTGTGTGGTGTTTAATTCAGGCAATTCCCTCACCCCAGATTTAGGTCTGATCCTCTCTGGCAGGACCAGACCTAAATCTGGAGTGAGGGAATTACCTTAATTTACAGGTTATTGGCATCAATGCTGGTTGTGTCAAAACAGCATTGAACTACAAAATTCCAAATGAATAGTGGGGATTATTTATATACTATGGCATGATCTATGTCTTGAAAGCCTGGTGCTCTTCATACTTAAAACTCTGTAGAAGTTAATTAAGGACAAGAGAGTGACAGGACATAATCAAGGTCCTCAGTCTTTAGTAACTTCTTACAGACATTAACATGTCAGTTCCTCATTTTGTTATTGTGGATCTGTTAATGGAGAAGAATTTGCAAGTCTTAGATGAGAAGGTAGATTGTTGGGTTTTGTTTTGATGGGGATTATTTTCTGAAGATTGTTTTGCACTATGTAAAATTAATTTTCAGTGAGCCAAGGAAGTAATCAGTGCTGCAGGACAGGATATTACAGGGATATAATTGAAAAATTAAACTTTTATTATGAATGTGCAAGCAAGACACCTCTGTAGACTTCCTTTTCATCTCAGCAGCAGGATAATTTTAATGTATAAGGTTTCATTCCTCTTCTGTATTTTATCTTGTTTTCAATGTGGTGCTATATATATATTTTCTCATTTTCCATCTTTCAGCAAAATTAATTTTCCTGCCAGTAACTAAGCTGTCAGATAAATTATAATAAAATTTATTTATTAATGTGAAAAATAAACTAAAGGAGTAATCTATATTAAAGTATACAGTAGCAATTCCATATTCCATCTGTATATGAAGCCTACAGGAGAATTCCTTGATAATGCCAATTCTGAAGTGACTGTTTTTTATTTTAACACTCCTTGATTTCACAAGAATTTTGCTGTAGATTTTATTGTACACAAATTAAATGAAAAAGTGCAAGGCTTCTCCACTGGGCAAGTATTGAAGAAAAAAAAATGTAATGTGTTGACAATAAATACCTTTTTAATTGGATAAATAAGACAAGCTCCTGGATGAATGATGACTGATATGTGATAAAGCTTTCTGGTGTTTAATTATAGATGAACTGACACCACGAGGATACAGCAGATGTGTGAAAAGGGCTTAGGCAGCAGCTTCAGTTTTATTAAAAAGCACTTCAGAAGAAAACTTAATTATACACAGGCAGTGGATATAGATAGTGGGACAGAAAAATTCATGGTCTGTTGAGAGACAGCATTAACCAAAGTGGCAGGAGAGCAGAGGTTTAGAGCCTGATAGTTTCCTGCTCCTTTCCTGGAGCTCAGGTTGTATCTGGCTGCTGGCTGGACCTCTCCATCCCTCTATTCCCACCGGTTCCTGGCACATCTTCCAAAACAAGGCTGTCAATATTCCACCTCACTGGGAGGTTCCCAAAGTCAGAAGTTGTGACTAAATTTGGTAAGTGTCCATCTTGTGCAAACTCATGCTTTCTTGTGCTGTGAAGAGAGTAGAAATATTAGCCCAGCCTCCTTTTCCCAGCAGAATTCCTTCTTCTTCTTAAGAGTTTCAGGCAGTATAAACCACCCTGTATCAAGGTACAGGGTGTACTTCAGGCTGTACTCTGGAGTTCTTTGGTGCCAGAGGGCAGGATGATGAGCCTTGTCTGGTTAAAAGAGACCAAGGAATGAGGACTGAATGGCTTGATCTTCTTCCTGCTTCCCAGATCAACTCAAGCTTGGATGATTTTGGGGGTCAGTGGCAACTTTGGGCTGAGAAAGTCAGGGCTGGAGTCAGTTCAGTCTGGAGAAGATAACTTTGTTGGGAGACCTCACAGCCTCCAGGACCTGGAGCGCTTGCAGGGTAGCTAGAGAGGGGACTCCTTATCTACAACCGGAGTGACAAAACCAGGGAGAATGGGTTCAAACTGCCAGAGAGCAGGCATGGATGGGATATTGGGAAGGAATTGTCCCCTGGGAGGGTGGGGAGGCCCTGGCACAGGGTGCCCAAAGAAGCTGTGGCTGCCTCTGGATCCCTGGAAGTGTCAAAGCCCAGGCTGGACACTGGGGCTTGGAGCAGCCTGGGACAGTGGAAGGTGCCCGTGCCTATGGAACACACGTCCCAGCAGGAACTGCATGAGCTTTAGGGTCCTTTCCTATTCAGATCAATCTGGGAGTCTGTGACTCTTTGAACTGTAGGGAAATAATCCACTCCATCTTTTGTGTCTTTAACTTAGGCCAGTCAAGCCCTCAATCCATCCAACTGAAAATGAAGATGTCTGCTAGAGTACTTCTTAACTCTGAATTAAAATTTATTTTTAAAATGTGAAACTGTCACTGGAATACTTATGCATTTTCTTTTTTGGCTCACAATCTATTAATTAACAGTGTGCACTTTGAAATTGACACTTTTTTTCTTGCTTTTCTATTTTAATCCTTATCTCTTCTTCCTCATACCTCCAGCCTGTTGAGTACGCCCACTGCTTCCCCCTGAAGCTAATGTTAAGAGAATTTAAATTTCAAATTACTGACAGAAGTGGATTGCTGTTCAAACAAAGCATCCCAATGTTCTCAAACACCTTGATGAATTATGCATTCAGAGGGCGTTTGATCAATGAAATCTTTAGTGTTTTTTATTTATAGTCTCTTTTCCATCAGTGGAGTTGCCTTCTACTTAATCTCCAAAGCCAGTCTGACAATTGCTATGGTGTTTCAGGTATTTTATACACTTTGAAATACCAAGAACAGATTAATAAATATTGCATGCATGACATGTGGTCCTTAGACTTATTAATCAACACAGAAGGTTAATTGCTTGCATTCAGAAGCATTCAGAAAAACACCTATATTTTCCCTGAAAGGCACTGAAGGTATCTTAGATTTTAATTTACCATGTATTCAAGTTCTCTGTACAGCTAATAGTGATATTAAATGGTGGAAAGCTGTTTTAAAGGTGTCTTTATAGTTTTAACCAGAAAGAAAGATTTCTTATGTGTCCATTTGATGTTTTAGTTATTAAAAAAAAAATCACATGCAGCTCATTATCTGAATAAAATATATACTTAACAGTGTTCTAAGCATAAGAGAATGGGTCTGTAGAAAGGGGATCACTTGGATTAGGGAAAAAATTCTTTTTAATGGACACATGATCAATATAGTGTGATTAAATGTGTAAGTATAGATACCTACTGAGTCTGAAATAAATATTTTTATATGTATGGACCCAGCCTCCACACTTAGTGTCATCAATTGCAAAAATCATTTGGAACTGGGATACTTTTATAGCGTTTGAATGTTTTGTTTATACACTTATCAGTCAGGAGCTACTGCAGAGGGCTCACCTGCCAGAATCCTTCCACAGGGCCTCCAATTTCCTGCTTTTTTAATCATCCTGTGTCATTGTGTGTGTGGTGTCCTGACGATTTCAGTCAGAGCAGGTGAGCCTAAAGACACTAATTATGGCAGACTAAATCCCCTAATATTTCAGAAGACAGCTCTGATGTTGGGCAGTACCTAAAATACTGAATATTTTTACTTTTGTGGGCTGAAATTTAAATTTCTTATTGTATATTCCACAGGACTTACTTTTGGCAGGTGGCTTTGCTGTGTAAGGAAACAACTGGCCAAAACTTTAAGTTTGCAGCTCTTGGATAACATGCAGGGTTTTTGTAAAGATCTTTGGTTAGGAATCACAGAACATCCTGAGCTGGAAGAGACCCATCAGGATCATCCGGTTCAACCACTCGCCCTGCACAGACCCCCCAACAGTCCTACCTTGTGACTGAGAGCATTGTCCAAACACTCTGGAGTTCCAGCAGCTTTTGCCCTGTTCAAATTCTAAGCAGAATTGTGTCTGTATTTCTTTTACATAGCATGAAATTTTTTGTTTGGTAAATAAAAAAGGCATTTTGTTTTCCAACATGAAAGAATAGTGGTGGAAAATGGAATTACTAATCTGCCTTCCTGTGGTCACAGCAGTGATTAGGACTTGCATCATAAGATAACTTTGTAAAGAAGCAGTCTGCAAAAGCTTAAAACCAACCCAAAAGGCAGTGGCAACACCATAAATTCATCCTAATCTGAAATTTGGCCTATGGCATGCATTCAGGTGGATGGAAGTAAGGGAAGATGGGTAGCCCTGTGGCTCCATGTAGGACTGTGAGGACCCAGGATGGTGCAGGTTTTGTCTCTGAACAATTGTCTCCTGAGAAACCTCCCCTTCTCAGAAGACTGAACTGGGCAGGAATGTGTCTCCTTTCCAAGAGAAAGGTTTTTATGGCAGAATATTGAAGCACAGGCTGCATTTTTGGTGTGGATGAGAGCAGTTGTGGTGACATTCAGGACAGGAGACTGGGATGGTGCATGGTGAGGACAATCAGCACCCATGTGATGCCCTGCTGAACCCACCAGCTGGAACTAAACTGGGTTTAAGTATTTACATTGCTGCCTTGGGTTAGTGAAAGCAGAATGATACAACAAGCAATGCACAAAAAATGCTGATGACAGGCAGCATTTTGCTTGTGGTGCAGCTGTGAGAAAGTACTGAGTTCTCAAATCGGGATTATTTCTGAATTTGTGTTTGCTGGTAATCCACTGTAATACCTGTTGAACAAGCATTGTGAACAGCCTGTTGTTTTGAGAGGAGTTAAATGAAGGTCTTAATGAATTAAAAATGTACCACATTTATCTGTGGAGTAAAAGCTTTCATCTTCACTCCCTCAGGTCCCAGTGCCCTCCTGGGGAGAATGGTCACCTGCTGAATTGACCAGAATAAAGTGCTGAAAATTGCTTAATAGGAGGAGAAGCAATTTTTCACTAATCTGTTTCAGGCTTGCCAGAGGTGATTTCTCAATCTGAGCTACGGTTGCTGGAGCTCAGAGGGATGGCAAGTGAAAATGGGCAGGTGAAATTATTCAGCATAAAACCTCTTTGCCATGAGCTGCCTTCCTAGGAGGGAGGTTCTGGAGGGCAAAAGTGCTGTTCAGGCATGTATCTTCCCTTGGCTATCAGTGGAAGGAAGATGAGTAATCATCCATGACTGGCAAATTTAAAAAAAACCCAACCCTCTTCCTTCACCTTCTGAACAAACTGTTGGAATAGGAAGTTTGAATTTCAGAGTGAATATAATGAGGTCAGGGCAGCTGCAGAGCACTTATCATTCTTCAGAAAAAGGCTACTCTGTGCTCTCAGTGTGAAACATTTCCCGGCCTCAGACATGCATTTTATCCTCTTTTTGTCTGGCTTTTGCAAGTGGATGGCTTAGTCACCCTGGTATTAACAGTTCTTGTATTCTAGACCTTGCTGTAAGCTTGATTACATAGGCAAATTATTGCAAAATAAACTATTTGTTTAATCAGTGAATTTAAAGAACAATGGTATTGCACAAGTCCCTGACTTAGGCACTCTGGCTTCATAATTATCCCTTTTTGTGCTCCAGCTCTCCCCATCTCCAGAGAAGGCAAACCCAGACCCTGTGGATGCTCCCTTAACACAGGAGTCTCCACCTGAGAGATTGTTGCTCTCCCTGGATGTTTGAAAAATAGAAAAGTCTTGACTGTCTCAAGACCTTAGAAGAATGTTATTTTGTCCAGTACATGGCCTGCTCTATTAGCTTTCTAATACTCTTAATTTCTGGGGGTAGTTCAGCCTGATCAGCTTTGAGAAAAATCGTCTCTGGAGCAAAGAAACTTGATAATTTTTCTTGTTGGGAGCCAAAGTAATCTGATTTCAACTTTGCATTATTTCACAGGCTGGGTAACATTAGTTATGTGCATGAACTGTTACTATGTTTGGCATTCAGCTATCTGATTCTGTACTTTTTAATATTTCTGCAGCTTAGCCCACAGGATTGCAGCAGCAACTAAAAGTGAGTAACGTTATAGGGCAGGATTTGTGGTTCTGCTCAGCCCGTACACAGCACAGCTGGAAAATAATGTGAAAAGTATTGAAATTATTATGGAAAACATGAAGAGTTCTTATGAGAACTGCAGGCTTCTGAAGCACAAGAAACTGTACCATATGTGAGGCCAACAGAGAGAGGATTTGGGGGGGGTGGGGGGAATGTAGTCCTTGGAGGAACTAATCCTGACAGTTTATCAAAGGCATAAAGCAAGACAAACTGAGAAAAGTAAACAGAGCAACAGAGCCGCCTTTGTTGGGGCAGGTTTGGGATACAATGGCTGATGTTGTTGCTTCCTGAGTGATCCTGCCCCATCCCTGCCAGCCAAGAGCTTTTAATGTGCCTGATTACCCCTTTTTCATCTCACTGCCCCTCTCCTCAGGTGGGGTGAGAAGGGGGCTTGAAATAACAGATTCCCACCTGGAGCTGAGGCTGTTGCACTGAAAGCTTTTCCATAAATTGCCCATTTTCTGTGCATTTGTCTTGCAGACATGCCAGAATTCTGGTCAGGACTAGCAGAGCACAAGGTTCACCAGCCCCTTAAGACTAGGTTTTTAATGGTGTTTTATTCCTGTGGACTCAGGGAGATGTTTTCTGGGATAGCTGTGTGTGCCTTGGCTCACGAATTCCCGGGGGTACAGTTTGCTGTGCTCACTCAGCCTGTAAGGAAAGAAATAAACCTGTAACATCTGCAGAGTCGTAAACATCTTCAATAAAAAATTGTGCTGCTAAGTATCAGGAATGAAGGTTTTCTTCACTCCTGTAGGCCTCATCTCACACAGAAATTACTATAAAGCCTTATGTGCCCTGAGAAATGTGCCTGTGGTCCTTTTCACCCCCTACACACACATTCTGTAATGGTATCCATTATTAGAAATATTCTGTTTTCAATATAGAGGAATCCTTAAAAAGGCAGAATAGAGCAAATTTAGATAGGGAAAAAAAGCCAGCATACATTACATATCATTTACAGATCATCTGGAACATCTTTGCTCTCTCCCAGTAGGAGTTAAGAAATTTTCGTCCAAAATAATTTTGCCGTTGTAAGAATTCTTTCAGGCCATAAAAACCTTGAAAAGCTGCTTGTTCCTATTCTGCCTGCAGGCAAATTACAAAACTTGCTGCTCTGAAGAGAAAGAGGACCTGACACTTTTATACTTTCATGGCTTTGGTAATGGATTGTGCATGGGGGATGCTGGGAGGATAAAAGGAAGAGGTGCATTTCCATATATTCTTACACATTGTAGAGTTGAAGGCAAAAATCTAACATTCTGAGGGGCTGCAAGGCAGTAAGAAAATCTTCCTTTTTTTATTATTCATTTACTTCATTACAAGCTGCAAGAATGCCACTGGAATTGTGGCTTGTGCTAGACTGCTTTGCTAGGAGAGCAGGGAGTACAAGCACTCAAAACCTATAATCATTGTCTTCTCTGTGGAAAGGTGCTTTCTTTTCGAGCTTTTTTTCTCTTTTTTCTTTTTTTTTTTTTTTAATCAGTTGGCTTGAATATTACCAGCTAATTATAATTAGAAAGTCATATTTGCAAATTCATTAAATTTAGTATAACCAGAAACTACAGGTCTGGAGGGAGGACCAACCAAGCAGCAACAACCACAAAAGTGAACTCAGTGATGCTCCAGAGCCCTGTTCCTGTTTCCTGGTGGTGCAAGTGGAGGCTGGGAGCTGCCTGCTGCTCCCCTGCTTCTCTAAAGTGCAACAGTGAGCTGTAAAACTGATCCAATGAAAGCCCTTAAGGTCTAGTGGGCAATCACCAAAACAAAAGGTACAGTTTTCTTTCAGCCCAACCAGCACAAGGTTTCTTTGATTAGACAGCTGGACATCAGAGTAAATAAAGGAAGAAGATCATCACTTGCTCTTACTTTGGGAGCAATTAATAGTCCTTTGATAACAGACTATTTCCTTTTTTCCGGTTTTTGCATTGCCCTTCCTTTCCTTTTGCTGGTTAAGCAGTCTCAATAGCGTTTCATTTAAAATTGTGGGCAGTGGAAGTTGTGTTGCTTTTTATCATTTCCAGGTGATTTATTTTGTTTAGTTTGGTTGGGGATTTTTTTTTTTGCTTTTATTTTTGGTTTTGGTTTTTTTTTTTGTGGATGTGGAAGACAAAGGTTACCTTTCTCGAAAGAAAAATACAAAAGGTTTTCTCACTTTATTTTTTCTTTCCTCCCACCTATGACAATTAGGCTGAAATGTCTTGTATATCCTGGATGGAAAATCCAGTAATTTAATTTTGCTCCATTAGGCGTTTATTTGTTTCTTTTGACCGTTTGATAGTTCCTGTATATCTCAGTGGATTAAGAAAAAAAAAACAGGTGGAGGTGAAGGAAGAGAAAATGTCAACTGGGTACATTTCTGGAATCAAGAATTGCTCTGGAAAGCACATGTTTTTTCTTTCCCATTGAATTATACTTTTTTGTTAAAATTGTGCTTAATATCATACATCAAAGATTTTCATCATTGCAATCACCATAAAATTAGATAAATTGTTGTTCTCCTTATTACTGGTGATGATACTGCTTTAGCAGCAAAATTGATAGTTAGCAATCATGCGTAATTAAATTTGTAAGTTTCTCTCTGCAGCTGTGCATTTGTTTCCAGTCTTCCTGTCCCATTTAGATACCCATTTCAGGACCCTTCTTTTTCTTGAAAACAATTTTTTCTTCGATGTTTCAAATAACTCTAGAACTGAAAGTTTGTCCCTAATGCATTTGCATACAGCTAAAATTGACTGGTTTGATTTAGCCCTGGCATAAGGGCTATTTTCCTCTCATGGTAATGGTGTAAAGTTATAAGCTTTTAATTTATTTCACTGTTTCATTGTTTTCCTTTACCTTTTTTTTTTTTTTTTTTTCCAGATAGCTCTGAATCTGTAATTTCATGCAGGATATATTTATAATCTCTAAAGTCTTTGTGTTATGTATTATTATCAAGAAGGAAGTATGGAGCAGCCATACACTAAATTCCTCTCAGATTTGTGTCTATGCTTGAACAACAAGCAGTTAGAAGTGGCAGCTTGTTGATTGGTGAGAGGGAAATGCAAGCAAACAAGGCTCTTCAGATGCAAATTAAACTGTGTTCCTGCCAAAATCCTGTAATTATGCTCAGCAGACCAGCCCATGGGCAGCAAAGGGGCATTTTGTAATCGTGCTCCATTTTGCTCCTCTTTTCCTATGAACGTATGAATTTCTGGCCTTTCTCTCAGTGAGCTGTGGTCCAGGGGTGCAATATGGTTCCCAAACCCACCCTCCTGCAGTTCTTACCTTTCTTGAGAAGATGAAGCCACAGAAGCAGTCTTATTTTTCAAAACAGTAAATATCCATGCTGAAGTGGCATTTTCACCCAATGCTCGGCATGATCTGGAATCAGTACAAGGATCCAGCTGATGATGCTGAATTTAGCTCAAAGTTTTATGTCTGGTGTAGTTATAACCAGGCTGACAGGTGATCCAGGTCTGGCTCAAGGCTTGTGGTCAGGTTAGGAGATATTCCCTGCCCACTGTTTTTGTGTGGATGGGCCAAGCAGTCTTTTGAAAAGGTTCTTGTCATGCGAGAACAACATCCACATCGTTCCTCCTTCTTTGCTTATCTTTTTTTTTTTTCTTTCCTATTTCTTTGGCTTTCTGTCTTTATAGCAAAGAGTTTTTAATGTTCCACAGGTTTATTGCCATGGGATGACTAATGTTGGAGCAGTGCTGGGACCAGATCACCCACTTTGAGGGTAAAACAGAAGGTGCCTCTCAGTTCCCCCTGCCCGGTGTGATGGGGCTTTGAGTCATCCTGACTCATGCTTCACCACCTCAGAAAGTCCAGGACCTACAGCACAGGAGAATCAGAATTCCTCATTTGCTTCTTGTTTAGTTTTCTTATTTGTTTTATTTCTTCATTGCTTATCAGGCCTAGAATTACTGGTCCCATAAAAATAATAATTATAAACAGATTTGTTGCTTCCCAGTGTGTACAGCAACCCCTGCTGCTGCCTCCCTCAGCTTATGGCAGAGATTTAAAACAAAAATCCTGAATCCTTCTGTTTGGAGAAGTGACTCCCACTGTCTCCTTTCACTATGAGAGAACGCAAGCCCTTGGTAATAGCCTTTGTCAACTTCTAAAAGCCTTTCCAAGCAGCTTGCCTTTTTTTTCCCCTTTTTTCCCCTTCTTTTTCCTTTTTTTTTTTTTTTCTTTTGTGTGTGTGTATGTATGTGTGTTGGTCTTGCTCTTTCCTGGATTAAACCTGAGCCAGCAGCTTTTAACCAAAGCTCTGCTTCCCAAACACCATAATTCACTAGCTCATTGAAATGACACTGATTTTGTCCTGTGTTTTTAATATTTCTTCTGTGAAACAAGGCTCAATTCTTGTCTCTGTTCCTGACAGGTAACATCTGATACCTTTAGGGAATGAAATGGTTCCCTTAATCAAGTGGAAGGAACATTTTTTTAACTGCTGCCACAAAACCTGGGTCTTTAAAAGGATTGAATGCTTTAGGGAAATGCTGGAGCTGAAGGCATATATTGAATGCCTGATGATATTGAGTTACTGCTGGATGTTATAAATAGCATTTGTTTCAGTGTCCCAAGGTGTTACCCCAGCAGCAGTTTTGGTGAGGAAAATTACTGTTTCTTTTAAACACTGAGTATTTATGAAATAACTCAGAGAGATCAATGCTGGAGAATTAATTAATTGCAAAGTTTTAAAACTCAAAACATTGGCAAGGACTTGATTGTGTATGTTAGCAAGGACCTGGGGGTGCTGTTTGATTAATATTTCTGAATTTAGGCAAACTTAGGTTTTGCTGTTACCATCGTGTTTTGATACTTTCCAGGAAAGACACAAACTGTGAAGATAAGGACTGTTTTTTTGTTCCCAAATTTTGTGAAACAAATATAGCACCCTGAGAAAAACCTGTCTTAGCAGATGTACACTGAGAGGACATGTTTTGCTTGAGGTGTTCTTATTCTTTATGGTGGTATCAATAAAGTCACCATAAAATCTCCCTATTAATATTATATTATTCTTATATGAGTACTTTTCTCTCAATTCCTCTCTGGGTTGTTCTCCAATTCCACATTCAAAAGTTAAGAAGAACATGCTTTCCTAGTCCATAAAAAGAGTAAAGTGCACTCAAAAATATGGTTTGGTTTGGGTTTTGTTTACTTATCAAGAAATCAGTAGGACTTTGTCCAATCTAAGAATATCAAAAAAAAAAAGCAGTAACGCTTATACTGATCTGGTGGATCTGTTGGAGGGTGGGCTTTCTATACATTCACTGTATACTTAACAATTAATAAGGCTGTCTATAATATTTAAATTACAGCATGTAATTTATGTATAATCAGCGTGATAGACCTCTAAATGTAGCTTGTTTTTGTGAAAATTTGGTTCTTCATTAGCACTTCTTATTACACTTTTCAACAGGCAAGGAATTTCCCTCTTCTGATCTTCCTAGGAAGTGACTCTTCACAGCTCCAGCCCTTCCTCTTGTCAGGTGTAATATCAACATCAGGGAATGTATTCCCATTAATATTAGGAACCTTATCAGCAGCTTGTAGTTATGCTTTTGTCATCATTGATATCTATTTTTTTATCAAAGCTTTTATTAGTTGAAGTCTGCAGAAGTAGGTCACTTCTTAATTTCACAATAAAAACTTTTTCATATGTGTATAAGAATTTAAAATAGTTTTGCACTTTTCTAACAATGCCTTTACATGTAAAGTGTTCAGAATTAGTGTAACAGTGGTGGTTCATGCCAGTATTTTGTATTTTTATGCTGAAAGATGAGAAGTATGGACTGCCTTAAAAGGTGTTAACAATATTCATGTCAGTCTGCACAGGTAATTTGATTTTCAGTTGCCATGCTGGTAGCACAGGACAATTTGAATTAAATATTTAAAAAGTCTGTTTTACTTCTATGCCCTCACTAGATCTGGTATTTCATCTTATGTAAATGAGTGAAGCTGACGAGTATGTTAATTGGCATCAACTGAATACTCTGCCCTGAATCTTCAAATGATTTAAAAAAAAAAAAAAAAACAGACTAATGAGGCAAGCAGGTAACACAACTTCCAGGCCATTTTATTTTATTTTTTAACACCTCCAATTTATGGCAATTTATGGCAAATGCAGACCCTCGTGGCAGGGCCTTGGACTTAATAACCTGAATAAAAATCAATTTCAACCCAAACCATTCCATAATTCTATGATAAGTTATTCACAATATTACACACCTGTCAGCCAGTTCAGTTACTTTCACTAACTGAATAGATACAGACATTAACTCCCTCTCTTTTTCTGCTGGACTATTTTATTTATTTGATCATTGCCCTGCAAAGCATTATTAAAATTTTATTTCTTCGCTGTGTGGTTCAATATCTGTGATCTAACTTGACTTCTTGTTGGTAACTTTCCATCAGTGAGGCAGCTCAGGTACACACTGAATTTTGGGGCAGTGCAACAAATTTTGTAGATTATCCCATCTTTGATACAAAGGGAAAATGCAACTTAAATTTCAAGTGAGCAGAATGGTCAGTGACTGTGACTAACAACAGAAAGTTTTGTGGTTTCTCATAAGTGTGGAAATACAATTAATCAGGTGACATATAAGGAATTATTACTTTGTAATCTTCATTGTCTCAAGTAAAATCATTTACTATCTGCAGATGTTTCTGAGCATCCTTTTCATTCTGAGACTAAAATGTGTATTTCAGTGTGAACAAAGACAGCCTATATCCAATACAAAAATAATTTTTAAGGAGAAATTGTCAGTATTTTTTTTTTAATCTTTAATTTCAATTACTGTTGTGCCTTTAATTTACATTTTTGTAGCATAGAAATATTCAACCATGCTTTCTAGGGTCATTAAGCTTCTATTTAGTAGGTGCACCTCTGGGATTGGGATGAGTGACAGCTCATAAAATTCAGAGTCACTGGAGATCTCTGTGTATGATTGACATGAAAAGCATTGAATTGGTTGATTTTAAGAGTGTTTTTAGAGGCCAAGGCATGAGGCTATGCATTTTTAAACTGGGTTCTCTGATACACTACGTGAAAGACTCCTATTTTCATTTTGCTTCTCATCAGAATCATCTGTAGCCCTTAAAATAACAAATGGAAAGCGTAGAAGGGGTGTAGACTGCACATACTTCCAGGGGGAGGGAAGAAAAAAAAGAAGGGAAAGCTCCCTTGTGGAAGGTGCTTTTCTTTTCATTATTCTGAAGTGGATAATTGTTTCATTACCCGAATGCTGCAACTTCTGTGTTTTGCTGGGTTGTTTTTCCTGGGAGTGTTGGGAGTGCAGGTGGGTGTGACAACTGTGGGGCCTCTGCTCCCCCAGCAGTGGCACAGTCTTGGTTCATCAGTGGCGAGAAAGAGGTGTTGATGCCTTCGGATTTTAGCTTTTGTATTTTTCATACATTTGTAATCCAGCAGTTCTCCAGTGTATAACTCTCTACTCCATATAGAGTGTCAGCTACTGCTCTCCCATTTTGGTCAGACAGAAAAATTCCTTTCTAGGCCTGGGAATCAAGGACACCTCACTGTCTCAGGCCTTGAGAAATGTAAACAAATTGGGTTGGGCAGGAGCAAACTTGGGCTAAATGACTTTATTACCTGAAGCTGTAATTGGAAGATTAACCCCAATATGCAAACAGACCAAACTAACAGAAGTGTGAAAACCTGTAACCCATGGTCCATTTTTGGGTGTAGCCCCTGGGGGAGGGCTCTTTCTGCCCAAAATGTACCTGAAGGCCCTTCAATAAATATAACCACTTTTTTATTATCTTAACTTTGTCTGGCCTCTGTTTTTAGGTAGCCCCAAAAAAGCATCAGTGGCTGTGTGGGGAGCCTTGGCTACCTCTGAGCACCCACTGTTCCCAGACCTTCCTCTGCCACCTCTTCCTGCAGGACTTTGGGATGGTTCTTCCTTTTTTTCTTAAAATGTGTTCCCACCCTGCTTGGTTTCTTGACTATCACAGTGAGCAGTGAGTGTCATGGAAGATGTGCTGCTAAAATAATTTCCGTGCTGAAGAGTCATGGCCAGCTGCTTAAAAACATCAGTTCTCGTAAACAAGCCCCTGTTTTATGGAGTTTGTCATCCACTGAAATGTCAACAGCAGCAATTCTCATTAGAGAGCATAATGACACAGACCTGAAAATGTGGTTTTGAGTTTTTTAGTGTCCTGGTGTTGTTTTGGTTAGTCTGGGTTTATGGTAGATGCTAAATATTTGAAAATAAATCCCACGTATTTTCTCATCTAGCCATCTGAAATCTGAGCTGCAGGACACTGCAAAGCTGTTCATGAAGCCTCTGCCTTAAAATTCTGTGAAAATATTTCCCTTTATCTGTGGGCGTCTTCAGAAATGTAGTGTTTATTCTAAATACTAATATAATAACTGTTGAATAAGTAACAGATCTGTATTAAAATGTGTCAGCAGTGGACTTAGTGGAAAAACAACAACATCAGGCACTTATGTTTGACTCTTCAGAGCTGAGATTTGTGAAAGAGGTTGATGCATTTTGTACCTACATGAATTGTGCCTCTCTTGGTTGATAAAATCCACTGCCACTGCTGGTCAGGACAGTGCAACCCCAAAGCAAACATCAGACTCTTTTTGTATTCACTGTGCTGCACCCTCTGAACACCCTGTCTACATTCTTGAGTCAAAACTGGTCTCCTGGGATACTCCTTTTTTGATCTCAGGCTTCACTGGAACTTCTCAGGGTAGTGCTACACCTGGGAGTGAGTATTTGCAAGATTGGGTCTTGAATTGAGATGCATGGACAGAGGTGCAGACCACAGCACAGGAAAGAGAAGGCTGACAGAAGTTGTATTGCCCAAAGTACTTATAACAAAACAGAAATTCATCCCCAAGCAGATACCCCATCAATCTTTCTGTATTCCATGCAGTTTCCCATTTTCACAGTCAGGCATCTCAATATCACTGCAGTCCTGTGGGGAAAACTCAACTCATTGTGGCACCCCGGTAAACTCCAGCTTCATAAAAACGATTTCAGTTCCAGGCATTAGTCTTTCAAACATGTTCCATTTCATTTCAGGTATTGCTAAAAGAAAAAACGTGAATTAGACCTGCTTGAATATGTGCTGAGAATGGTTATGTGACAAAAATTGTTTGGGCTTTTTTTGTTTGATTTGGTTTGGGGTTTTTTTTTGCTTGTTCATTTTGTATTTTTGACACTTAGCTAACAAAAAGAGGCTGTTGAAGAGAAGTTTGTTGGTTGCATCATGCACCAAAAGCCATTTTGCTGTGAAAATCTGAAATCACTGTCAAGCCCAAAGACAAGCAAACAATTTTGCACAGGTTTTTACTGTGTTAGTACAATCCAGCTGATACACAAACAGGGAAATCTATTTGCTCTTCAAACCACGGCATAAAAAAAGAGCGGTCTTCAAAACTCTCACCAATTGCCAGACACGATTATGCTCCTCTATTATTTCCATTTATCTGTAGAGGGAAAAAGGGAAATTTGAAGCATGTTTTAAATAATGTTAAAATCAGAGTGGTGTAAGTTTTGGTTGCAGGGCAGGGAACTACATATAAATATCTCAGCTTTTTTTGCAGTTTGTGTTGACTATTCCTGCTCCTCTCCTGTTGCTTTCAGGGGTAGCATGCATGAACATTGTTGTGTGCACTCTGACAGGCCTAAATCAGATAAAATAATGTTCTATATCACGTGATCCACTAGTATTAAACTGTGCACCCAGTTCATTTTAGGGCATGGTGAAAGGACACCAGTGCAAGATAAATCAATGACTTTATTCAGGATGAAATTAAGATGTTAGTGCTTCCTATTTGCATGAAAATTACTCAGCCATGCAGGCCACAACATTAATGAGATACGAGACTGTGACTAATGGTGTCACTGAAATTTATTTGTCTAAACTCTCTGATTTTATCCTCATTCTTGTTCTGCAGTGGCTGTGCCTAGAGCAGGGTCAGAGACAACTTTCTCCCACCTGTTCATGGTTCAAATCTCAGCCAACCATGTTCATTTATCAAAACCTTTGCTATTTCTGAACTGTTTCATGAGTGCAAGAAATAAAGGAATTTCTTCCTCATTGCTTTTCTGCACTAGCTTGTTGTTTTGACATCATCTGAGGAAGCTACTGACACAATCATGTGGGTTTCAAAAGAGACAAAAATCATCAAGCAAAAATGTATTGAAATGTCCTACTTGGATTATTTTTTTTAATGATGATTACATATTATTATCTTTGCTCCCCTGTAATCTGATTTTGAAGGGAAAAATATGAGTTTTAAAATAGTCAATGGATGAGGCTGCTCATAGTCTTGCCATCAATATCTTTTATTGATGTACACTTAAAATAAGTTCTTTAGCACAGCCTGTGCTAAAGCTTCAGAGGGTCCCTCTCTCTTACCCCGGGCAGTGTTTGTAGTGCCCTGCTTGGTTGGGAAGGATCCCATGGACTACTACAAATAAGGGAAAATTAGCACCAAAGTTCCAGTCTCCCTTCCTGAAGAGTCTCTGAGAAGTCCTTGGTGACACAGGAGGCAGAAATCAGACAGTTCAGGGGCACAGCTCAGTAGAAATGAGGTTTATAATAGCTTGTGGGGACTTTATTTGCAAAGATGGCAGAATAAGATGGTTAGATTACTTCTGGAACTGCCATAGGAGAGATCAATATCTGAGCACTGTTCCCATGACGACTGCAAGGAAAATTCGTGTAATTAATAAGGAAAAAAAATTGATTTTTGTGATGGTGGTGATTTCAAATCATAGCTCTCAGGCAACCCTGTAGGAATAAAGCATTGCAGTGTTTGGTGAGAAAGTCCAGTATTGATTCAGTCTGATAAAATATTTTTCTTTATCTTTTGAGAAGCCTTACTACATGGATGGTATGAATAAAAGTTTGGTATTTCCAACACATTGAGGGTCCCAACAGACACAGTTCTTTTTTGTTACAGAAACTATAGTCTCCCTCTGTCTCATTTGGTGTTGGACAATGTATGTGAACAGAGAACTGCACACAGAGGCAGAGAAGTATAATTCTCTGTTTTTCTGAGGCTCAGGCTACTGAATAGGTATCATTGTATCCATGTCTCTTGAGGGGGGAAAAAAAAACCCCACAAAAAACCACTGCAAAAACTTCTTGGAGCTTTTTTTTTTTCCTCGTGTTCAACCTCCTACTGACAGCTGCAGAGAGAAATGTCTTGTGGCCTTTTCATCCCTTCTTCTGGCTCTGTGCTTTTCCTATCAACTGCCCCATAAATATTTTCCTGTAACTGACACAGAGGATGCTCCTAGCCCAGGACCTCGTTAGGAATGGGACACATAATTCGGTGGCTTTGAGGTTGCTGGGAGCTGGGTCTGAATACCAATCCTCCTGAATTTAGGGACTTCTCAGTCCCTCCTGTGCTCAGGTTTCAGCCATGTGCTCACTGTTTCATGACCAGTTCATATTTAGTGCCTGAGTTCATTCTCTGTTGACAACAGTTAGTATTTATCCCTGATCCACACCACGGGTTCCCTTCCTGTCTGTTCCTTCCTTCCAAACCATCTTGCACCTCTCAATGTCTCATTATGCACCAGATATCACTAATATGTTAAATAAAGCTAATCAGATTTCCAGATTTGGCTTAAGATTTCTGTGAGATTTCTCCTTTCACAAGGACAGATGAAATTCCCTGTGATGGGCATTAAGGTTGGATGGAATGGCCACAAAAATATCTTACTTCTTGCTAAATTCATCCTGATAGACATTTCCTTCATATGGAGGGAAGAAAGCCATGTTCACGTTAGTTTATTTGCCATCTAAAATGTTTATTTGGGATAATTCACAACAAATGTATATAGGTTTCTGTTGTTGTAGGTAGATGGGGAAGGTAGTGATACAAGGAATTACAATTTCTAAGTAGATGGGGAAAATAGGGATACAAGGAATAACATTATCCCATAAAAAAAAACAACAACAACAAAACAAACAAAAACAAAATAAAACCCCAAAAGGTCTCTTGTAAAGCATGTAAAGAGGTGCTGGCATGTGTGGTCTGGAACTGTGATTACATGAATGACTATATTTGGGGTTTTAAAAACAGAACCAAGTTAGCCAAAAAGACACCAAACTGCACTGGTATTTTTAAACTATATAATCTCAGTTATCGACACTGATGAAAAAAATCTCCATTGTGTGTTACAGCAAAGATTAGCATGAAAATCACAGATCATTTTTTACAATGCTATAATCACATTGTAGGATAATATTGGTTTCATTTTAGGGATCTTTAGCTCTGTACTTTGGTTCTTGCAGGGAGCATTGCTACAATTGGGGGGTTTTTTTGTTGTTTTTTGTGTTTTGGGGGGATTTTTGTGTGGTTTTTGTTTTTTGGTTGGTTTTTTTTTTTTGGTAAGGAAAGGTATTAGTCAGTTATGGGTGGATGTTTAAGAGTTATACAATATGGCTTTAAACTTTTCCTGCAATTAAAGCCTAATCCAAAGCACTGAGGCACATTATTAATTTTATGCTTAACTGGAGCATTTTTTCAACAGGCCTATTCATCTACTTAAAACTAAGCACATGCTTAAGTGCATTGTTGAACCAGGGCCAGAGTTGTTATGCTGAAGCAAAAGGAAGAGAGAAAAAAAAAAAAAAAAACAACAAACCACAAAAAAAAAAAAAAAATTATGTCTAACAGATAATATTTGTATTCCTGGGATTAAAATGTTCATTTGCAGAAGAGGAAAAGCTCCAATTATCTGCAGGCACAGGTGAGACCGGCAGCTGCTGGCAATTCTGGGTTGCTGTTCCAGGGACAGGGGATGAGACTGATGATCAGTGATTGATCCAGGAGCAGCACTGTATCCAGGAGCAGCAGCTGTGGCTGGGGACCACAGTGAGGCTTCCTCAGGCACAAAAAGGCTGTGGGTCCTGAGGAAGGAGCAAAGACCTCTTCCAGTCTCACCCCCCATCTCCCCATAGACCATAGTTTTTAGTTTTCTTAAGAGAAAACTAAAAACTAAAAATTCCACTTAAACCTTCTCACTGATTTTTTTTTTCATATTAAGTTCAGCCTTTGGGGTTAAAATTGCTGATTTTAAGGGTTCTTTTTGTTGTTATTGTGGACACCAGCCCCAGTGAGAGCAGCAAGGTGGTAAATTATTCATGGAATTTGTCAGTGGTTTGGGTTGGAAGGGACCTTAAAGCTCATTCTATTTCACATGTCACGGGCAGGGACCCTTTCCATTACCCCAGGTTGCTCCAAGCGCTGTCCAACCTGGCCTTGGTGGTGATGAGATGTGAAGTAAAACATTGATCACCGATATTTGTAGAATCTTAGTGCAGCCCTGAGCAGAATCTGGCTCAGGAGGAACAGAATTCCTGTGTGGAAACCTGCAGGTAGGGCTGAAAATCAAACCACTCTAACATTAAAGGGCAGCCTGGGAAAGGAGGGCTGTCCCTCAGTGAACAGATGTTCCAATTATTACTTTTCCTTCTATGTTCTCTTCCCTTTTTGTCCCTGAATTGAGCAGAACACCTACGCTGGCCCCCTGCACTGCTGTAGGGGTCCCCCCGGCTTTAAAGTTAAGTAGGTGTTGAAGTTCTTTGTTAAATCAGGCAGCCTGGGTAAGAAGAGGAAGAGGCTATTGTGTTGTAAACAGCGTAGTTGCTATGGAAACTGGTGATTCGCAGAAAAATGGAAAGAGGGGAGGAAAGAAAATAGATTTTTTTTTTCTCTTCCTTAATATTTAAGTCATATCTGTGATTAGTGACCATGCTTCCTGTATTTGTTTAGGTAACATGGTGGGCAAATACAATTGTTTTGAAAGTGCCAGGAATCCCTGTATGTTGTTGCATGCCTTGTCTGTGAGGCAAGGATGCCTATACTTAACAATTATCTACTGAAAACAGTTGACCTCATGCTCGTGTATCCTGAGCTATTCTGCAGATTGCCACGGTTCTCATACAGAGCAATATATGTTGTCTAATGATTTGTTAACTTTTCCCTTCTTGGTCCACATTTGGCTGTAAAACCACAGTTCTGATAATTACAAAGAATCTGTGTCTGTGTTTTCTTTACTTTGCCTTGTAGGGGAAAAAAAATTAAATGTTAGGGAGAGGAGTTAGGGTTTTTTAATTTTTTTTCATATAAAATGTTAAGTGACCTGTGGCAATTTCCAAAGTATTTCAGTGTGTTCTCTGATGTTTAAATTAAACTTTACATCATTTGTTATAGTGACACCTGCTGCCCTTGTAATGGTTAAGTGTATGTGAGTACACAGAACCCACTTTTCAAAAAAATTATTACTTCACTGTAAAGATTTTATTCTGTGCTGAAACTTGGCACACAGGTTTTTTGACTAGGAACAAATTATTCTTTTAAAAAATGTGTTGGGGAGAAGTTGGTTATTCACAAGAGCTTACTGTGCAGTAAAAGCAAGCTGATTTTACTGACACATTTATCTATTTGTGCCTCTGTAACTTGGAATATGAGGTTGAAATAGTGCATTTGTCCAGTTTTTATGTCTTTAAATCTCCATTCAGACTACTGCTTAGGTCCCTGGTGGAAATGGACCTGATTTTTTTTTCTTACTTTTCTTCTTAATATTTCTCTCTGTCGCAAACAATTTGATTAAAGATTGCTCAGCAAGGAGCCCAGATGGTTTTCAGCCAGCAAAGAGGCATTCCTGGATGAAATCTTGGAAAATTCCTTTAAGGCTGTCCCAGTTTCTAGGTCTTTCAAACCTGCTGCTTGTGGAAACAGCAACAGGTGCTGTTCTTTCATGTTAAGGCTGGATTTTTTTTAATAAATATTTCTCCCAGTACTGAAACACCTGAGAAGGTAATCACTGATGATAGGTACATTTGTTTTATGTGGCATTTTCACCCTTTTAAGATGGCTGTGAGCTTTCCAGCCTGTTTGCTGGAATCACCTCCAACGTGTCTTTGACAAAAATCCCTTGCACACCAACCTTGTCTTTCTGGTTGTCTTTTACTAGGAATAGTAATACGAATAAAAATTTTTTATGTTTTTAGTTTGGGTATTCATGTGAATACAGGAAACACTTTTACCAAAGCAGCGCTGTATTAATTTATTTACACATTGCCAGGAAACAAAACCTGAAGCAATCACATGGAGGGTAATAGCCAACTACAAGCATTGTATCAGTGTGTAGAAAATGCAGCAAATTCAATCTGTGCAATCAAGGCAATAGAGTGGAACTACAACAAAGTATACTGCACTCCTGAAATAAGCTGCATGCATTTACTAAAATGTGCGCTTTCCCTTTACATTTTGTGGATTCACTTAAGTTTCCCTTGGTTCTGTGAAGACTGTCCTGAATTCCTGGCGGTGTTCTGTCATTTAATGCCTTTGTGTACTGCTGCTAAGGAGACTGGTGTTAAAAAACGCAGATAAAACAGCAATAGTGACAGAGGTATTGCAAATCCTCCAGGTGCTCCAGCTGCATCTTAAAGGTGAGAAATGCCCGAGTGGAAAAAGAATCCTCTGTGCTGAGGATCGCCTGCAGGTTGGGTGCGAGGGTAGAGTGAGGCCTGTAGTTGCATCCTCGAGGCAACCAGGCAGATCCTGGCAGGGCAAAGATTATTCCAGGTATTATCTCAGACGTGTTCCTCATCCCTGAGTGTGGCTGCCATTAACGTACAGCTCTGTCCCCGTGGTAACTCAGTAACCAGCAGCAGCACCAGCACTGGTGACTGTTTATCCAGAGTCTAGACATTTTATATGAGGTTAAGGGCTCTGTTCTCTGTTTTATAAGGGAGGCAAGCACAGCTTTTTTTCTTCTGGTCTCGTGGTGGTATGACGGGTGCTTTGGCTATGTGCTGTGCTGCCCAAACAATCTCCAAAGCAAACAACATGCTGGCTTTTTCGTTTGAGAGACCTGGCACAGGTGTGCCCTCCACCTGCAGAAGGGGAAAGTGAAAACACACCAGGAGCTCAGCATCACCATGGAGAGTTCAGTTCAGCAACGTACCATGCAAAAGCATCAGGTGGTTGGATGCAATGGCTTTTTTATAGTCTTCAGAAGAATAATTTTCTGCTTTGGTCTGAAGTTTGTAGAGGGACTCTAGATAAAGAGGTAATATAGTAATATGCCTCATAGTAAATAGGTGTTGTAAAACAATACAGGTGGAAGTGAGGATCTGCCATCTCCATTGCTCTGGAGCAATGCTTGCAGAAAATTTACCACAGTATTTCCTGAGTCAAAAATTGGTACATTTTAAAAAAACCTGGGTTAAGTGGTAGGTGAATCCTGGTAGGTGTTGATTGTGCTGATCACAGTGAAAACAAATATGTAAACACAGATTTAACCTCCAGGTCTCTGCATAATTCCTCAGAGTTCTATGGTAAGTGATTTATTGGACCAGATCCAAGAGTGCAGCCTTTTGGAAGAATAAACTTTGCCAATCTATTTAATGCCTGCTTTAACAGATTATCAGGGTTGGTTTCCTTCCTTTGTGTCCCCCACCCGGTGCTCATCATCCCCTCAGGCTTGCGCTCTATGTCATAAACCCACCAGCCATGAGCTGTGAGTTCCCAAAGGCACTGGCAGTGAAGGATGCATACCATCATCTGCTGTGGTTTCAAGGTGTTAAAGTGTACAGAAATATGTTCCACTCCTTTATGGAACAGATCATTGGAAATGACACCAGTTCAAGTCAAATGTAGGAAATGCTAGGCAGTGGAAACACAAAGTCTTTTTGTTAATTTTGTTTTTCTGAATGATTAATACCCAAGCTGCCTGAACTCACCAAACTTCATTTCATTCAGTATTGAACAATCCCCTGCACCAGGCCTTGCTGGACAGCCAATAACTCAGTGCGACAGTGTTTATACAGCAAAAATCGGTGTAAAATACACAGGCAAAGCTGCAAACTGTTCTGAGTTTCTGTTTACATTCAATACATAAACAGTAGAGTGGCTTGGGCTGTGTGTCGTGTGTGCAACACTCACATTGCAGAGCCCAGGTCTTGTGTGTACACAGCCTACACATAAATATTTCCCATTATTGTGTCCAGTCAGCAGTGCTTTGTCAGAAATCAAGTGCCTGTGACCAAGGGCTATGCACAGAGTGTGTTGATGTGAAGTTTATGTGACAACAGTAACGGGGCACATTTCCCCATCACAGATGAGGATACTTAATATTTATACAGCGCTTTCCACTTTAAAAGCATTTTAGAAACATTAATTAGCACCGGCCTATCAAGGGAAAAATAATCTGAGCCACGGATTCCTGTGGGTAAGGGGGAACCTTGGAAAACAGCAAGGCCAAAAGGGACTTAAAAAGTAGTAACTGACAGCAAATTAGGCATGAATTTGGAATACTGATTTGACAGCAATAGAGACCAATTCAATTTTAGTCTAATAAGCAGAGGTCTCCTGTCACTGGGGATGCTGAGGTCTCGTTAGCAGGGAGGTATTGAGAGCTGGAGGGATGGAGGGAAGAACACCGTGCACAGGAAAGGTATTTGGAGCCTGGATTTATGAGGGATGGGTTTAGGTTAAATACATACAGGCTGGCTACAGGACAACAAAGGAAACATTTGATAAGGCTTGAAGAGTATCAGCGTGGAGCAGAGAATGTAACATGAGAAATGGGATTAGGAAAGATGACTCAAAATGAGAAAGAGCTTTTGGACAATATATTAAGAATTTGTCAGTTATATTTATTGGCTTGCAAAATAGTGTTCCAGAGGAAAAAATTAAGCAGCATCTCTGGCTGCTTCAGAAATGCTAATAATGAGGAAGAGTTCTGGGGAAAATAGATCAGTTTGAAAAACTCCACAGAGCTTGTTTTTCTATACAGTCTTTTGTAAGGTAAATAAAGACCCCCTCATCTAATTCTCTACTTTGGAAAACCAACATAAATAGAGAAATTAATTTGTGCAGGCAAGAATGCCAGTGCAGCTCTAGGTCTGTGTATAGATAGATGTACAAACACTGAATTCTGGCAAATTGCTCTTAGTTGTTAGGACATCCTGACTCCTAGTTGAGCACCTTGTTTTCTCAGGTGTTATTTATATGGATAAAAGGCATATTTTCCATTGGCATCACCTCATTTTCCCCGTGTCTCTTGCAATCAGGCTTTAATCTTCTGAGATGAGCTGAGCTGAACATGCTGAAGGTTGATATTTCATTAAGGGTACCAAGGCAACCAGTTCAAGGGATACTTATTTTGCTGAGTGATGTCCCCAGCCACATTAAGGAGCAGTTTCAGCTGGAGTGACCTGCTCTGATGAAACAGCTATCTTTTGGCTGTGGAGTGGGAGCCCTGCAGTGTTCCCAGTGCAGAGTTCACATCCACAGAAGATATGTGCTACAGGACGTTTTCAGTTTCAGCCACAGCGTCTCTGTAGGAGAGCACAGCTGAGTGTATTTTGCAAAGATGGCTGCTTATATTTTTGAATTTGAGCATTCTGTTTAATTAATTATTCAGATTTTAATAATATCTGGGAGCTGTGACCTGCTGTGGGGTCAGATTTCCAGCTCCTGTATGTTGGATAAGAAGATTTGGGGTCTGGAGCATCTCTGTGCTGGGCAGAGACTGTGGGAGCTGGGCCTGGTCAGGCTGGAGAAGGGGAGGCTGAGAGGGGATCCCCTCAATCCATACAGACATCTCCAAGGGGTGCCAGAGGATGGGCCCAGGCTCTGTTCACTGGTGCCAGTGCCAGGATGAGCAGCAATGGCCATCAAATAAAGCAGAGCAAGGTCCAGGCCAGCAGGAGGAAGAACTTCTCTCCATGGAGGGGCAGAGGCCTGGAAGAGCTGCCCAGGGAGGGCCTGGAGTGTCCCTGTCTGGAGACATCCCAACCCCAGCTGGACACGTTCCTGTGCCACTGCTCCAGGGGCACCCTCCCTGGGCAAGGGCTTGGGCTGGGTGAGCTCCAGAGGTCCCTTTCAACCCCAAATGTCCTGTGGTTTGCAGCTCTTTGTGGTATTACACCCACTGCCTTTGCCTCTAGGAACTTCCAGGTTCCTGCCACCAGGAGTGTTTCTTTCAGTAGGATTATCATAGTCAAGTCAGGACTATCAGAATGAGATTCTGTCCAAAGTAATTTTTTTTGTTTTTTCTTTTCTTCAATGTACAAGATCTTGTTTTACAAAATTACTGGAAAAAGTCTTGACTTGAAGTGAGTGCTGTAATAAAAGGCAGAAGTTTGCAACCTATTAGTGTGAGGGACCCCACTGACCACACACAAGAATAATAAAGTACTAGAAGAGAAGAAAAATGGGAAAAGATTTTGTCTTTCCATGATGAAAAGAACGGAAAAACCCCACAAGAGAACACAAAACAACAACAACAAAAAAAAAAAAACCCACTCAAAAAACCAAAGAAACCAAAGGAAAAAACCCCAGGTGGGTTGCTGCTGATTCATATTCTGTTTATGTTTCCTCAGAACAGGTCTTTTTCCATCCCTCCCTCCAGCAACAGGGCAGGAACATTGCTTGGTGAGATGCTGGAAGGCACTACCTTATCAGAATTACCGGAGGTTGCTGCTTTATAGCCATGGTTTGGTGTTGCCTAAATTCTTCCTGAGACTTAACTTTGCTGGAAAGCACTCAAAGATTGTTCCCTTTCTGAAGTGCCTTCTATTAAAGCTGTGGCTGGTGGCAGCAGCAAAATTCCATAAATTCATCCATTTCAGCATCACTCCTGCCAACACGGGCGCAAGATTGTCCCTTTTCTGCTTCCAGTTCCTTTAACAATGCATCAATGGGATGTAGAGTGGAAAATAACAATGAAAACCAAGTGCTTTTTGCAGAGCTTCATGTGCATTGTGCTACATGCATCCCCTTGGCTGAGTTATTACCCTCACGTTTTGCTCTTGAAGTTAAATTCAGTCATTATCGTCCGGATGAGGGGGGTTCTTTCAGTGTAAAATGATGTTTGTTCTCTAATGCCTGTGGCTAAATGCACAAGAAATTTAATGGTGGGTTTGACGTAACAATGAATTCTTTACAGTGGTTTGACAATCCCTAACAGATCCTGCAGCATTTTCATTCACTTAATTGTAAAACCCATTACAAATACTTTTCATTATCTAGGAAAATATATGCTCTATGGTTGATTTCCAGAGTTTAAGGCTTTAGGGACAGGAGTTAGATATTCAAAACTTTTCCTGCTATTTTTCTAAGACCCTAAAGAAAATGCTTTGTCTTATTACTTGGCTAATTTCCCTGAAATATGGAATTGTGGAAAGAGGTTTTGATTAAACAGCTCCAGACTATGTATTGTGTTAATGCGGAAGATTTTAGGAGTAAACTGTGTTCCAGTAAAAATACAGCAATAAAATTTGCAACCTACGACTCCTCTTTGATCACTTAGATTCTTTGGGATTTGATTCCCAGCATTGCAAATTGGGTCAGTAATTGATAGTTCATTGTGCTGCCATATAATTCATGGGGGTTTTTTTTGTTTTTTTGCAAAACCACAGCAGAGGCACGACTGCCTCCTGGCCAGAGTGAAAGGACTGATTAGGCAACAGGAACTTGGATCCCTGAACTGCTTCTTCATGCTGGGCTCTCACACTCTTGGCAGAGTTTGGAGTCGGAGGAGTTTGTGATCCTGGCTCAGCTGTTTCTGCACAGACAGAGCAGGGCTGTGATGTGGAAAGCAGCATCAAAGGGGAGGACAGTGGGGGAAGGCAGGAGTGGAGGGCTGTCTGTGGGTAGGAATTAATCCGTGACATGCATCGGTTAAAAAAACAAATCAAGGCATAAGAAATAAAACCATCACGGCATCTTTATGGAAAATTAACTAATCCAACCAAGATACAAGTGCAATCTGTCTTTATTTCAGAGATAATCCCCTCAATTAAAAACAGGTATCGATTACTATGCCATGAGCACAATTAGACTCTGTAGGCTGCTCTGAGGACATGGTTATGTCTTTAGAACAAGGTGGGTTGTTTCAGTTTGGTTTTTTTTGTTTTGTTTTGTTTGTTTGTTTTTGTTGGTTTTTTTTTTCTTTTTTCTTTTTTTTTTTTTTTTTTTTTTTTTTTTTTGTGTGTGTTTTTTTTTTTTTTTTTTTTTTTTGTGTGTGTGTGTGTGTGTGGTGGAAATCTGCCATGGTCTTATTAAAGTATTATTCCACAGAGCTGTAGACAAAGGAATAGCTTATGGTTCAGATCAAATCTGGTAAATCCCAACCTGGAATTACTCATCATTAGCTGTGTTAGTGAGTGTCATTTTCCAAAATCAATTCTGTCATTTTGGATTATTTTCTGTGCACAGTATGTCACAAGTGTTTATTTTGACAGAAAGCAAGTTACACTCCTCTCTGTTCTAAAATTAACTGTTTGAGTTGAAAAATAGCATGTACATATGAATTGCTATGGTAAACATATGTGAAGGTTTTTTCATTGTCTTTTGTTGAGGTAACTGTAGACCTGTTGGAAATTTCCATTAAATTTGAAGCCATGGCTCTCCAGATCACAGGACTTGCCTGAATTAATATTCATTAAATACCTCCTTGACACCCAAGTATAGAGAGAAAGGCATGTTGAATCATTTGGTTTTAAGAGATGCTTTTAGTGAGTTTCTATCAGCACAGAAATTCAAGGCTAAGTGATCAATGTACAGAAACAACTACCTTTAAGAAAAGGATTGTTTGACAAAATGCTCTTTTTTAATCATGTTGTTATTGGCTTAATATTGGTTTAATATTGGTTTAATATTTATCCCTAGACTGTTTTTAGTGTATTCACCCAGAAACACTAGGTTCAGCTGTGGGATAGAAACTGGAAAAGCTGGAAATAAATACTACTCTGTTCCAGGACTCTTCCGTTCCCCTTGCTGACAAAAGTTCTTCAAAACCAAATATAAATTGGTGCTTAATACCAGTGGATTTTTCCTGGCAAACATGCAAACTAAATGCCTGTCTTTCAATCATGTGTTAGACAAATCCCAAAACTCAGCTGCATATCTGGCATGTTTTAAAAGGGAAATATAAAGGGCTGTTTTACTCTGGTGGGGAGGACACTTTTAGAAGCTCAGGTGAAAAGGGGAGTATAATCTACATTTCAGGTGGAATGTGTTGCAGTATTAATTCATACTGGATGTAAGGCTTATGTTGAACAAAACATTCTGGTTTGTAAGCCTTTTTTTTTTTTTCATGTCTCTTCCCAAAACTCTGTGATTTAAGTTCAAGGGAGACCTGATGACTCTCTGGCAATGTGTGTGGTTTAGTCTCTGAAACAGTCTCATCTAAGACAGACCAGAGCAGCACTGGAACATTGCACAACAAATTTCAGGAAGGGCAGTGGAGGTTGCTAAGCATTTTATCTGTTGGGAGTAGGAAAAATGCTGTATGTGGATGAGTGTAATTAGGTCATTGGTTTATGTGCCCAAAGCCCTAGTTTCCCAATATTTCTTAGAATTAACGAGGATGTATATTTAATGTGTGTCTTTGATTTGGCTGAAAAGCATAGCCAGGCAATCCCCTGCTGCCTATACATAATTGTATGTATATATTTATGTACAGAGCTTCACAGACATAGATTATTCCAAGGAGGATTGGCAAGAACATCTCCTCCTCTTCCTCGATAGCCTCCAGTTTCAGATACACTCAGATTGCCAGGCCCTGGAACACCTTTGGTGCTACAGAACTCCTTGAATATCTGTCATTTAAGGGACAAGCTCAAGGGTCCGTGGGCCAGTTATTTCCTTGGATTTCTTGTGGAGGTGGGATACTCCAGGATGTGATGAGTTCCTGAGCCCAGAGGCTGCAAGGGTGGCCAGGCAGCCACTTAGTAAACTGAATTCAAGATGTACTGGGAAAAGATGTGTCTCTATATCTCTTGTTTAAGGCTGCTTTATTTTCGCTTGAATGGCAGGGTTGCAATCTGGCCTTGCAAAATAGCCATAATACAGCATGCATTACTTACTTGTGCTCCTTGGATAAACAACAACCTTACTGGGACTCTGTGTGATTTTTCTTGGCAGTAGCACCTCTGGGATGGCAGATTAGTGAGGAAGAACCTGTGCAGCTATAGCTGAGAGGGGAATATGTGAGAGGCACAGCACTGCAGCCCCCAGGTGAGGGGAGGAGGTACCTGTGGGGCTGGGAAGAACAGATTCTACTGCAAGACCCCACTCTGTGGCAGATGGGCCCCAAAGGGTGCTGCGACCCCATGGGGAGCCTGTGCTGGAGCAGGGTCCTGGCAGGAGCTGTGGAGGAAGGGGAGCTCATGCTGGAGCAGGCTGGTGGGAGTGATGTGACCTTGAGGGGACCCACACTGGAGCAGCTCCTCAAGGACTGACCCCATGGGATAAGGATCCACACTGGAGGAATTCCTGAAGGACTGACCCCATGGAACTGACCCATACAGGAGCAGGGAAGGAATGTAAGGAGTCCAACCCCTAAGGAAGAAGGAGCAGCAGAGCCCACCTGTGATGTCCCTGCCCTCCTCAGCTGAGGATTGGGGTGACAGGGCAGCTTTGATGAGCACTTGGGTGTTTAGCTGGGATCAACCCACAGCATTCTTATTTTCACATTGAATTTTTTCATTTTTCTTCCATCTTTCCATTCCCTGCCCCAGAAGATTCTCTTCATTTCCTGTTGCACAAAGAAGCACTTGTGAACACATCAACTCAGCAAAGCCTTCAGTGACTCTGGAGCTCGCTTCTCCATTAAGGGAGTTCACGTTTGGAAAGGTTAGCAATACATCATCCACTGGAGATTCTGCTGGAGTGTGGTGTACTTAACCTTTTAAAAAACCCATTCCTGCCACCAAAAACTGCCTGTGCTGTACCTGGCAGGGCTCCAGCTTCTCCCAGTTTGGACTCACACTGGGTTCCTGCCAGGGAGCTACTGTGCTGCTGTTCCTGTCAGCTCAGCAATTGGAGTTTGCCACCAAGGCGTGCCAGACAATGAGGGTGGGAGCAATAAACGAAATGCACTGAGAGGCACAGTGGGAGAATGGATGTTTTTGGCACTGTTTTGGGACAGGCAGCCCAGTCGCACCTGGGCAGTGTGACCACACCAAGCCTGTGCCAGAGCAACTTTGTGAGGCATGGTGTGACTCCTGCTCACCCCTTCCCAGCTGCTACCTTCACTCTGCCAGTAATAGCCTCTCAAGAAGTGGGATTTTTGTCCAAACTTGCATTGCTCTGCATGGTCCTCAGGAGGGCTATGCCTTCCTCTCCTTCATCCAGCTTTGTAATAATTCCATCTTTGATCATTCTGCATGTATTTAATCACCATTAAGGCATTTTCAGTGGCACAGTGACCCATTAGCTCCGAGCTGTGTGAAGGCCAGTCAGCCCTTGTGAGGCAGGACAGTGTCTGTGAGGGAATTTGAATCATCTGGGCTTTTTGCTTTGAAGAGAAGTGTCTTCAGGTTCATTATTCCCTTTATTGATTTAATTCTAGCTGCCTGCCTTGTATCGATCTGGACTGGTCACCAGAGACTGCTTCACCAGAGTTTTTGTTTTTTCAGGCTACTGTTGGAAGGATAAAATCCACTCCTTTGAATTAAGCATCATCTGCTAGAAAGGTTTTCTAGGAATGCCTGGTTTTATCACACTCCTGTTGCCTAATCTAATTTGTGATTTCTGACACGTAATAGACACACAGAAGTGCTCAAGATGAATGACTCAATGTGATAAAACAGTAACTTCCCATCCCCTGCCCCTGCCCCCAAGGCTTCATTCCTCTTTTTTTTTGATCCAAACTTCAAAAAGACTGTCCTGGATGTTTATGCTATCCCATTTTTCATCCCCCTCTGCAAAGGAGGATGGCTGGGTTTATCCCCTCTCATTTTTGAAAGCAGCAATAGAGAAATCGTACAAGAGGTATTTCCTTTCATGATTTTCTGCTGTTTAAAGCCTTGAGAAGAGCTGTGTGCTTTCGATAAGCCTCCAGTCCACTTCCAATCCTTCTGAATCTGTGGACTTTTGTAATGCTGGGATCAGGTCTAGGATGCTTACAGGAAGAAAAACACCTTACTACATAAGTTCTGCCTGGGAGCATGAGCATTGCTTACTGCTCTGGTTTTGTACAGCTTTAGTAATCAGAGGGGTTTTTTTCTTTATACCTTGTCTTCCAGCTCTTTCTCCTGCCTGTTGAGCTTCTGCTGTTCACAAGAGCCAGTCAAATGTGCCTGTCTGGTCATCAAACTGTTGTGAGGGAAGGGCAGGAGTAGTTTAGGTTTGAGCAGCCTCCTTTTTTGTAGGTACAGAAATCAGAAACAACACCACTGAAATTTCCCTCACCCCACCAAGGGCCTCGAGGCCCTTGTTGTATTTTCTCACCAGTAGTATCAAACTTATTCTTCACATTTATAATTTTACTGGTGGTTTATAGAGTGTTGTGGTGTTCTCCAGTTAAATGGTCTGTTTCCTTGTATTCCCATCAGAAAACAGCTTATTCTTTTCCTTCTAGGATAGGGAAAAAACTCCAAAGAATTATGTTAATCTTGAAACTCATCAGTTTGACAGCACCAAACCCTCGAGCTTAATGGCTCCTGTTGGTTCCCTTCCAGTTTAGAAGGAGCTTCTGTTACTCTTGCCTGAATATTTTTTTTACAATTAACAATACAAAGGATGAAAATGTAGAATGGGTTGGAAACCCACCCGGTAAATTATTTTAAAAGCAATGTTGGTTATTTAACAAGAAGTTAAGCTAAGCTCAAACTGAAAACCTGTGCTTCAGACTGAACTCTGATTTTCTTCATCCCTAATGATACCAGGAATATCTTTGGTCAGGAGGATTTATTGGGAAACTTTTCAAGCAACTATTTTTATTTATAATAGTGCTTTAAAATAAATTTTAAAAAGGCTCTTTAAACAGCTAGGTTTTTTAAACTGCTTGCATCGCCTTGTACAATCTGAAGTGTCTATTCTGAACATGAGATTTTTATCCCAGGCTGTGATCTGCTCTTTTAGATGGGAATTCCTGTGTCTTGGTCTTTCACTTTCTTTTCTTCTCTCTCCTTCATAGAGATACCCATTTCAGACAGAATCAGGATTCAGAATGCCCAATCTGTTATAATCTTAATTAACAGCAGTGTCTTCCCTGTTCTCTTGGGCCAAGAACCTACTAGTGAGTCTAATTTCTTTTCCTCTGGAAAGAAAACAATTGAGACATCAGGTGAGGCAGCACACTTGAAAAATATGCATTGCCCTTCCCCTTTTTCCCAGTACCACAGGGTGGATAAAATCACGTGGCTTTCCATTGTGTGGACATGTTACCAGTGTCTCAAGACCCAGGTGCAGCTCCATTTTCAGTGCTATTTCTGGGTTGTTTTACCCAGGCAGCAGCACCTGTTTCATATGTGAACCATGATTATTCTCCTCTGATTGACACCTGCCTTCTCCTAATAAAGTCCCAGTTGTTCACCTGCATGGTGTTCCCTTTTCTCTTAATGCTTTTAATGTAAGATGAAAAATTCCTTTGCAGCACTGTGCTGAAACTCAACAAAAAGGCCAGCTATCTAAATTTTTCAGTGGTGGTGCAGCACTGGGACCACTTTCAAGGCTTTCTGTGGATTAAAACTGTATCATGTTTGTGGTTTGGATGCTGCTTTGAACCAGAGCAGTAAAAGAAAATTTTCTGGACGTACTTTCCATTTGTACTGAATAATGTCAGAACTGAAGGTAAAAATCTGGCTTTGGATGGAATTGAGACAGCTATGTAAATACAATTACTGTGCACTAGTATCTAATCAATTTTGTCACATTTTCATTGCATTCTATGCTTTCTGCTGTGGTTTTTCTCTTCCTATACGTTATGTGTGGGGTGTCTCCAAGACTTTGGTAAGTTTCCACGGCCTTGAGAGGACACAGGGCCACACTGTGAAAGAGAAATGCACTGAAAGTTGCTGAACACACCAAAGGCAACACCGGGAGCCTCCAAGCTGCCAAGGGCTGGAGGCTGGGAGAGCACCTGGACAAGGGGCTCTGGGCAGTGTTGAGTTGACTCAAGGACAGCTGTTCTCACATTGGGGACAGCTGGTGGGTCATCCCTTCATTTCCTTTTTTTCGCCTGTCTGACACAGCCTCTTTCCTCCTCACAGGAGAATGCTGATTTCATCTCAATGCAACCCAAAATTGCTGAGTGTTTTTCCAGCTACCACCATGTGAGAAATGGAACCTGCAGGTGTCCAGTGCAGGTGCTAAGCAGGCTAGAAGGGCAGAGTGGCTGTGGGACACCAGTGTCACACCTTCCTGTGGGTTAATGCTCTTGATGAGCCTCATAGTTAATCCTCAAATGCCTGTTTTATCCAAGAAATGTTCTTAATTTCCTGATTCAGTGTCTCTGAAAGCCTGGAACCTGAGGAGAAGTGTCCAGTACAGGGGACATGAGGTGCATGGGCTCTCTGAAGCTGTTCCTTGATCTGTGAAAAGGTGGAAATCAGAAATTTCTGTTTAAAATTTGACCTTTTAAATTTGTGTCTCATAGCTCCATAGGTTGTCTTGGTTCATTTCCCAAAAGGACAAAGGTGGCTTGCTGATGCAGAGACTGGTGGCTTTTCTGTGCTCCTCTCCTTTCCACCTTTGGGGGTGGATTGGCATCCCAGCTGGGGTGTCACTGGTTTCTGTGATTTTGACCATTTACAGGAGTAAAGAGCAAAGCAGCTCATTAAGAAGAAAACCCATCATTTTATAGTAATTTTCACAAAAGCAACACACAGGGCCAATCCCATCCTTCTATTTAGCTGGGGTTTTGGTTTTTTGTTTGGACATGGTGCAGCCTTTCTTAAAAATCTCATTCTCTGGACTCTTTTGCAGCATTTACCCAACATGTAATGAACTTGTGTATTTGGTCTGAATATGCTGTGTCCTTTTTTTTTTTCCTCCTGTGTGTTTGAACAGGTTTCAGCTCTCGCAGGTGTCACTGTAGGTGATTGTTTGATCTTAATTACAAAAGCTTTGATCTTATTTCAGAAAAGTACGAACAAATTCAGATCTGTGGCTGGGGAGGGGTCAGAAGGAACACAGGGAGAGATTGAATAGGAGTTAAGAGGCAGCAGAGAGGAAAGCGCTGTTCTAAGTTCTAAAAACAATTTTATATTCAATAGAAACATATTAGAAGGGGGAAAAAAAGCTTGCTATACTTCATCTGCTCTACCTTAGCTTATAAATTGAATCCTGCTCCCAGATTTATTAAGAACTTGCTGCTGCTCTGTATGTCTGAGTGCATTTTGTCATTAGAAAATACCTACATGAGTGATATATCCACATGCTCTACTGATCTAAAGTGGTTTTCTTCAATAAGCTGATTAAAGTGAATGAACCAAAACCTGCTGAGCAGATCTGTGGATAATAGGTAATCTGGGCAGTAACGGGCTCCTGATGATGTCCAAGTGTATGTGTACAAATTGTTCAGCAGGGAGAAAGAAAGGGCTTAATTCAGTCATAGGAGTTATTAGAACACCCTTCTTTGGGTTGAGTCCATGCATTCTCCTAAATCAGAGCACCCCAGTCTGGTATTGAGAAGGAAATTTTCATCATATAGATGCTGAATTAGTCAGTTTCTTCTTTCAGAATAATTTAAATGTTGATTTGTGGAGGAGGGGTTCACTCTTCAGCAGTCAGTGCAGAGGGTGGGCCCCAGAGAGCTGGAGGCTTAGCCTGTGATTCAGGAGGCTCTGCAAGCTCAGACTTAACTTGAAACTAACTCCTATTTTTCTCCAGTTAAATACTCTTCTGTTATTTGTTTTAGCATGGCTTTCAGCTGGAGCTTCCATGTGTAGTCAGTAGATTTTGGGGTGGAAAAACCCATCCCTCCACACTCTACCTCAACCCCTTCAGGGATGAATACAGAGGAACACCAAGACACACATTCCCTACACAAGAAATCACACCAAGGGTTTTTATTTGCCCTCTGAGGTCTCTGTGATCACCCTGAGGGATAGGAAAGGGTTAGGGAGACCCAGCAGCCCCAGACTCTGACAGCCTGGAGCAGGATTATGACACAGTTTAGCCAGTTCTGGTGTTATATAAATGTATATGTGATAAATAGTGCTTAATGACCATGAGAAATGTCTCCCAGCATTTGCCAATAGATTTGCAATGCAGTGGATTTATGAAAAGCCTTGACAAAATTCCTAAACAAACCAAGTTTTTCCTTTACTCCGTACTTCTGTAGCTGTGATTAAGAGGTTTGTGTTTTTCCCCCAGTGAAGGCGGTGCTGGTGTGTTCCTCGAAGTGCATGCGGTCTAGTTTATTTAAGCAGGAAAGAGTTTAAGTGGAAATGAGCCACAGAAATGTGTGCCACTTGTCTAAAACAAACATGGTTTAGGCTTTTTCCTTGTAAGTGACATCTATTATTACATTTTTAAGTAGATCTTTGTTAGTAAGCGTCTGTAAGCGTGTTTGATCAGATGGAAAGATCCAGGGGTGTATTTATATTGCTAAACCAGAATGTTCTCTTGACATAATGACCTGCACCAATGCCTGCTGAAGTTAATTAGGAATTTGCAACTCAAAGAGTGTAAGTCCCTAAAAAAGTTTCTGTTTTGTATGACTAAATAAATGCAATGTATGAATAGAAATGTTGAGGAGTGATCTAGGCCAGTTATTGGAAATTATATCTGATATTAAAAGTTATATAATTAAGAGTTAAATATGAGCATGTTTTCAATATAGAGGATTTGTTTGCTCTTGCTACAATCAGTGTGTCAATTTATAGGATATTTGAGGGATTCGAAGGTCACTTTCCTTCCCTTGGAGGATTCCAATGATATGTGAACTAAAAAAGCCCACACAACTTGTACAAGCATAAAACAAAATCATCCCACATTTCATGGTCTCTAGTCCCAGAGAATGAAGAGTTCCTTGCAGGATCTGAGGACAATATTTAAAATCATCCTGCGTTTTGAAATTTTGCTTTAAGTTGTGTTTTATTGAGGGCGTTCCAGGCTTGCCCTACAGTGCAGAGGTGGTGATGGATGCAGGTGCAGCTGCAGATTGGCCTCCAGCCAGGGGTGCAAGCTTGTTAAGGAACATTTGATTCCCTGGTTGAACATTAACTTTGTGGTTGCTGCAGTGAAAATATTCTTCATTAAATGTGAAATTGAACAAGATGGCTGTTGTTGTCATTGTCTGTCTGGTGACCTCAACTGAGACTAGACTTGCTCAACACACTGAGCTTAGGGAAATGCCAGGCATGGATGTCTCAGGAATTGTTCTATTCAGCTATTTCCCGAGTATTTTTCTCTGGTTTATTTGACTTTGTCTTTGATTGGGCTCTGATCATCTCTGATACCACTGCTCTCTTCAGATCACTGAAATCAACACAAAAATATCTCAGTTTCTTCACTAACTTAGGGAAAAGTTAACACAACTCTAATTCCAAAAATTGAATATACCCAGTAAGTTCTTCAAGACTTGATGGGATTTGCATTATGTAGGATTATTTAGAAGTATACGGACCTGCTTTCATATCATTCCTAGGAATAAATGCCAGCAAAAACTGTGTCTGGAAGCTGAATACTCTTGCTACTACCAAAATGTAAACCATTTTATTTTCTTATTCCATTCTACATTGAGTTAAAAAGAAAAATGCCTCTATAATTTACCTTACATTGTAGTCACTCCAGCACATCTCTAAGGGGGAATACCATCATATTTTTAGACACATGTAGCTCCCATTTAGCCTGCCCACATTTTTAGTATTCCATTTTAAAGAGCTGTGTCTGCACAGTGTTCTTGATGCATCACTTCATGTGAGAGGCTTTCCCTCCTGCCCCACCTCCTCCATGACACCATTTCTTTATCTTTTTATGGTTAATAACTTTCTTCTTTTTCCCAGTAACCACATACAGTCAGGATTTCTCCCAGGAGCACTGAGAGCACCATGGGGCATTGGTTATTCAAGGCCAAGATTTTAGCTGTAGCTGTAGCTGAGCTTTAGTGAGGGTTTAAGTGGCCTCACAAATTTGATGTTCCTGTGTTAATGCTGTTATAATTCTCTGTCTATGAGCTGCTGCTGACACCTATTTTTATGACACTGAAGGAAATGTATATCAGATTTTATCCTCTGTTATTATCTACTCATGTTATTAAGCCTTCATTAAGATTCATGTCCAAATGAAGCAGGGAACCATTGAACCAAGCTGGGGAAAGATGTACACACTGATAAATTCATATGGTGAGAGCTGAGATCTCTTCTCTTGGTAAAATGCCAGCTCTTGGTTGGAACCAATTATTTTAATTACTAAAAAGTGAGGGAAATAATGCAGTGGTTCAAGGGCACAGTCCTGGATTACTCAAATTCCTTGGGAAACCTTAACATCCACATTGATTTGTTAGGGTTCTTCTCTTTCCAAATCCCATGAGAGTTGCTCAAGGACAAAAGCTTGGGTAGAGTCATGACCACAGTATGCTGGGCTGGCTCTAGAGGCAAAGCAAAGTGCAAGGACACTTAATCTTTCCATAAAACAAAGGGACTTTTGGTACAGCTTCTGTAGTGCCGTAGCCCTGAGTGGCTCTGGGTTCCTGGGAGGTTGGGTAAGAAGAGCCTTGCGTGTCTTCTGCTCCTCATGGCTCCTCTGGAAAGACATATCAAGTCATGTTACCACTTTCTTCCAGATCTGGAGCCAGAATCTCAGCTGGTGTAAGTCAGCAGAGCTCCACTGACATTATTAGTGCTCCAGTGATTCACACCAGCTGTGGGTCTGGTCTTCTGTCTTAATTTATGAAATAAATGTCAGGAAATATGAAATGATCTCTTATAGTCAGCAGTTCTCCAGATGTGTTAATGGAGTTTAAGTTTACCAAAAGGCAAGACTTCAAAAAGAGATCCAACAGAAGAATAAACTTTCAGGAAGAATGCCTTACTTACAGGCTTCTTGGCAAGAGAAGGCCGTGCAACTCACTGCAATTTAAAGAAATTAACTCAGTTATACATCAGGATATGGTAATAGAGCCTCTGAGAAATCCAAAATAATTTCACAGCACAAAGCAGACTGTTGGCATTCAGTGAGCAGCTGCCATGCGAGTGGGAATCACCAAGTCTTAAAACCAAAATTAAGTTTCTGATGAGCTTTGTGTGAAGTGCTTAATGCTTCCACTCTGCAAGTGGGGATGGGTCTATTCAGAGGCACAGTGTTGCAGCTTTTGGAGATTAAATGAGGACCATGTTGTTACAAGGACACAGAAGCTTAATAGTTCTCACTGTGCAATGTGAAAACTCAACAGTGGCTTGGCTTAAAGATGTGATCTCATGGATGGTGTTGAAAACTGTTATTTTAGCCAATGAGGATGGAATGGTTGTTGACGCAGCTTAAGCCCTGTCAGGCTTCCTTGTCCAAATCAGAAAACTCTGGAACAGCTGAAACCTCACAGCCAACAAATGTGGGGTCTCAGAGGTCTTTTAATTCTTTTCTGCCTGGATAATATATGAACATATGCTAAAAAAAAAAAAAAAAAAAAAAAAAAAAAAGACAGAAAAAAAAAGACCACCATACCTGAAATATCCTGTGGTGGCACAGAGGCCTCCACAGTGTAATTTATTTGCTAATGAGACCTTTCAGAATTAATTTAAATGATCAGTGTGTGGCTCCACACTGTGTGGTTCACATGTGTTGTTCTCACTGGAGATAAAGCCAAGAAGGTAAAAGAACAGCACGCCTTTGGTGATTGAACCTGATTACCCTCGGTTGGAGCTTGGTGCCTGCATTTTATTTTTAAATAAGTTGATTTCTAGCCACCAGAGCAGCATGGGAGGCTCCGAGGTCATTGGTGAGGGTCCAATTCCTGCAGGTCTGTTTCACAGCTAATCCCAGTGACTTTTGGTGAGGCAAATATCTGTTTAGGTGTCACTGCATGACAAAAGGAATATAAAAGATGCTTAGCACAATTTATTCAGGCCTGAAGAAGAGCATTTTGGAAGAGTTGTCATAAAGAGCTCGTCAGACTTTCAGAGAAAGTAATTACCATAATCTGAATATAGCAATATATTTAATTTAAAGGGGTTTGCAGAACTGGAGTGGCAGAGAGAGTGGTGAGGAAATCTTTCTGCATGCTGGAGAGCTCTTAGGAAGTGGCAGTATCCAAGACTCAGCATTTACTAGGCTTTTGCTGATGGCCCGAGGGCACAGCAAGGATGAAATGAAACTCATTTCCCAGATCCAGGAAACACAGAATGTTCAGAGTTCCAAGTCTCCAAGGGCCTGAGGAACTTGAAGTGGGAGTCATGCAGCACCCTGTATCTTAAAGAGCTCATTCCCTTTTGAAATTGCTGTGTTTTATAGACAGTTCTGCTCCCCAGAGATTCCTAAGTAGGAGTTACAGAAAAATTTGGTTCTGAAAATTGCTGAATTTGACCAACAGTATTGACTTTACCACACAGAGCATTTGAAGGCAAATGCTTGAGTCGGTCTGAAAATTAAGATTTCATTGCTCGCCTCATTTCACTGAGTCCTCACAGGGCAGCACTGGAGGGTAGAACTCTCCACCACTTCTGTCTAGTTCTTCCCATCCTGGGTAATATATGAATTTTTTCACCTTTTTGTCAGTATTGCAGCAGTGTAATAAACCTTGGCATAAACCCTCAACCCTTGTGAAACTCTAGCCACCAAATCCTGCAGTACAGCACACCAGATCTGATCCCTGCTTCCCGTACCCATTCCCTGCAGCCAGATCCTGAACCAAGGTCAGAAGATCGTATCTTATTTTCAAGGCAGTGACTGATGTTGGAATTCCAGTGACTGATCCTGGTCACTGGAATCCCTTGTCACTGGAAACACACACCCCTGTGATTGATAAATCTCTAAACACACACACCAAAAAAATTTTTTTGCAGGATTCAGTTTGTTGGGTTTATTTGTTTGTTTGTTTGTTTGGTTTTTTTGTGGATTAAGACTACATAAGATTAATTCCTGCAGGGATCAGAAGCTGTTGCAAATGCCACTTTTTCTTTTTTTTTTTTTTTCCTTTTTTTTTTTTCAGAAGCACCTTCCCAAGGCACAAGAGCAGAGCTGTTTTTACTGGAATCATGTCTTGGAGAGAGACCAGAAATAGGAAACATGCTCTCATAGAATGATTTCTGTGCTGCTCTTCCTAGCTCTCCATGTGGAAGTTGTGGGTGAAATGGTCATTCTCGGGGTGTTTAAAAAACTTAGAGCAGCTGAAGTGGTGACATTTATAAACTGAATTTCCTCTGCTTGCTTTGTAACTGCCACCCCAACAAGTGATTAGGTCTCACGGAAACCACTTTCCTTTTAGATGTGACCTGAAAAAAACCCAAAATATGTTGGAACTTCTTGTATGTGTTTCCAAACTTGTCTCACATCCCTCTACTTTTTGTTTCCAGGCCTGGCCTGGCCTCGCAGGCGACGTCGGGGCAGTGTTGCCCGGATTGGGATCTGGAAACCCTGGAAAACTCCTGTAAGCCAGAGGACCTCTTCAAGGACATGTAGCCACATGTGGGCTAGGGAAAGGGGACACTGGTGCTTCCAGCAGGGTTAAGTTATAAACTAAAAGGCTTTTTTTTTTTTACAGAGCAAAGCCATAATCTTTGCTCTGGGGCTCTAAACCCTTCTGCACTGTGTTTTTCCTGTTCTTGCTGACCCTTGGCCTGCTATACCTCATTTGTGGGGGTCTAAAAGTTGAGTTTAGCCTCTGTGTAGATATTATGTCACCTGTATGTGAGAAGGGAGAGCACTGTGGATGTGTATTTGCATCCCCACAGCCTCTGATTATGTTCAGAATCAACCATTTCCCAAACACGAGGCATAAAGCAACTCCAAACTGCCACTGTACTCAACCTTTCCCAACTCAGGCATGGTCTGGATAAATCAGCTTTATTTGAGGTGCAGGTGTGACTTTAGAATGGTTTGTTCTGAGTCAAAATATACAAAGAAATGTCCTTTTACTTGAGGGGTTCTCTGTGGCACTGTGCATTATAAGGTATCCTTGTTTTTTGGAGTAAAGTGCTACTAAAGTTGATATTGTCTCTATTTTAACTTTCTGTAGAAACCCACAGTGTTTAAAATTGTGATTTTTGATACTTCAGCTTTTTTCCTTAAGGCGATTTCTTAAAAAAAACCCCAAAAATAAAATGCATTTGAAAAATAAATCAAATTTGTCTTTATTTGTTAGACATTATGAGCTAAGGCAGTAAATACCAAACCGTGTTAATGCCTGAGCTTGTCTTGGCCCAAACTGATGCAGTCATTTAAATTTAAGCCTTCACCAAAAAGACAAAGTTAACATGCATTTACCTTCAGTGGTCAAAATGAAGAGCTAAACATGGACCTCAGGTTTCTGCTTTGCCATTTCAAGAGCCTGAATCCATTCTTGTTTATGACAGAAGGATCCGGTTCTTTCTGCAGGAGGAATCCCACTGAAGTCAGTTGTTGAAATCTTCTGTGCTCCATGGGTTACAAAGCTCTTTGGTAAAATACTTGGTATTTTTGAAGTGGTTCTGATTCTGCCAGAATTCCATCCTATATTCAATTAAAAGCATCCCTGTCAGTATTTGCAGGCTTAATTTTATTTATATTAGATTTAAGCATTCCTCTCTGAAAAAAACATGGTCACAGTGTTTTAAATTCTCAAAGGGCTTTGGGACAGTGTTATAAATCACACAGCAAAAATAAGAATGGCCAAAATATTTTGCTTGCTAAAAAGGCTTTGTGCCTGGGAAGTGGCAGGGCCACAAAAGAGCCATTCATGCACCCATTCATAGGCACAGCCTGATTTAAAATCTTCCAATGCTGATCTGACAATGCTTTCAGCAAAAGCTTGTATATGGTTTCAGTTTTAAAGTGAAAATGTTCCATAATTTAACCCAGAGTGCTAGAGCTTGGATTGATTGTGCCTGCAGCAGAAAATGGAGGTAAATGGAGCTGGACATCCCACAAAACTCCCCACTTTCAGGAAACTGTTGGGTTTCTAATAGTAAAATGTTATTGTGCACATAAAAAATGGTACATGCCATTGGCCCTTGTAATAAAGTCTGTCAGAGTGGGGTGTTTTTTGTTTTGTTTTGGGGTTTTTAGTTTGTTTGTGTTAGGTTTGGTTTGGTTTTTGGTTTTTTTAAAGGTTTGCAGAGTCAGGCCAGGAGCTGAGCAGAAAATTACATGGTGGAGGATACACACCTTGGTCTGTGTGACATCAGTTGTGCTGTCTGGGGAGGGGAGCCCTGGTGCACAGCCAGTTTCCACCCAGCTGAGGCTGTTTGCACACACAGAGGCACCTCTTCTCCCCTGAAAGCCTCCTGACAATGTGTCAGTGTCCTCAGCTATGTGGGAAGTGGTGGTGAAATCCTCCTTTCTGAAGATTTATTTGAGAAACTACTGGGTTTTTAAAATAAGTTTCCATTTTCCAGTCGACTTCGAGGGGGAAAAACGCACCAGTCCCAAAATCAGTTCAGATCTGTGTGGGTCTTTCATTGTGTGAGAGAAGTGGTAGTATTGCAAAAAATTTCAGGAAATCAGTGAAACTTCTTCAGGAAGTGCATTTGAGAGAAGTGGGGATATCTGCTTTATCTTTAAACTCGTTTCTCCCAGTGCATAGACCCAATGTGCCACTTGACCAAGACAGGTGAAATCTATTTCAAATTAACTCATGTTCTTTGGGGACAGAACTCTGTGGTAATGCCTCACAATATGATTTTTAAGAACCTAATAAATTAATATAATACTTGGTGTTGCATGGTTGTCTCTGAGAAAAGCCAAGGTCTTTGCCATCCTTTCACAAACAGTTCTGGATTTAATCCTCGCTCCATTCACCCTCCTCTTCTGCAGATCTACCAAACTTAGTCTTGTTTTGTTTTGCGTCCTGTTTTTAGACAGTGTCCTCTAACTCAGGGTTTATAAGACCATGTGTTTCCAGGTGTGCCAGTGAAGATGCCAGTGAGATGCCACATCACTCAATTGCTTCTTCCCTACCCAAAATGACAGGAGACAAAATAGAGAAAAATGCCTAGAAATGGGTTTTTCAAGGCAGGAACTTAACCAAAGGTAGGAATGACAGATCATATTCCAGAGATTCTTTATTAACATTTCTCCTTGAAATTGATCTACAAATGACTTCCCAGGTAACACGTTTTTTTCACCAGTTTAAACTATATTTTTGGGGGATGACAAAAGATGCTGTTGTTTTACAGAAGGAAAAAAAAAAACATTTTTTCATTAAAGATTTGGACTTATCTAGTGTTTTATACCTTTAATGTAACTGCTTGAACAGAATGTAGGGTGTCATGCAAAACAATTTGTTGAGGTCTGAGTTCATCCAGCAAATTTTGAAAAGCATACCTCAAAAATATTTCTCTTCAAGGGAGGGAAAAGAAAGTTCTGAACTAAAAAAACAGAATCCCAAACCCCCATCAGTTCTTTAGGAAGTGCTGCATAAAGTGTTGCCTTTGGCATGATAATGTTAGTTTGATTTTGAGATAATGTTTTGACAATCTGTATCACTACCTTAACTACCTTCTCACTATTATTCCCAAAAGCAGACACTTGTGTGTGTGTCTGTGTGTGCTTCAGATTCTCCCTCCCTTTGTGCCTGTGATGTATAAATGACTGTGTGTATAAATGTGATTATCTGGAAATATTTGGTGTGGTGTAGCTGGCTCTGACAGCTCCTGCAGTTTGATCCATCAGTCTGGAGGTGCTTGATGAGAGAAAAAGTCTTTACACTTGGGGATTCAGGTGCTGATAAATGTTTAAGCCAAAACTGCTTTTTTTCCTATTTTTCTGGGAAAAATAAAATATGGGAATGATGAAGTCAAAACAGAAGGAAAACAAGGCAATAAAAGCATGTCCAGGCTGCTTAGAGACTGAAGGTGATACATTTGAACTTCTAAGCAACCCTAATTGAGAAAAATGCCCAGGATCTGGTTACCCTACCGAGAGGATCAACCATCAATCCTCTCAGCAATGGCCAATGCCACTTTCCTACTAAATATTTTCCTGCTCTAATTTTATTCTAATTCCCTTTGCAAAGTCTGCCTTCTCATAAAATCTTTCTCCTAAGTTTCCTTTCGGTGATCTGTCATCCTCCATCTCATCTGTTTGTTTCCTTTATAATGCTGGCAGCGTCTGAATTTTTATCCTTTTCTGACCATTAAATGATTTCCCAGCTGTTATAATTACACTCCAGAATCATTTTAATTCATAAAAGTAATTAGGATTAATCTGCTACTGTTAGGAAAATGAAACTATATCTTTAAAGACCAGTACTTTTAAGAAGGAAAACACTGAGTTGAAGGAAGACTGTTTCTGGAGATCCTCAGGGACGAGTCCTGGGGTCAATCTCATTGAGCATTTTCATCAGTGACAGTGGAATAGAAAGTAGGAATTGCAGTGAAAACTCTTTAAAGATGTGGGTATGGGAAGCCTGGTACTGTCTCATCTTGAATTTCATGCTGGGCAGAGGTGACAACAATAACCAGAAATCACTTCCCCCCCCCCCCCCCCCAATTCTAATATCATCCAAGGTGATGTTTGTGCAAGCCCTGGATTAAAAGGATGACCACTCTACTTTAAGGTTCCTTCTTGGGAAGGAAAGAAAGCTCAGTTTGGGGGTTTTTTTCTGGCTCTCTTTGCCTTCTACAGAAATATTTACCAAGGAAAATTTTGCCATCTTTCCTGCAGCCTCGCAGAGTCACTGGACAGGTGATTTTGGAAAGGGACTGTGAAGAACATCTCTGTAAATGTGTTCTTGTGAGCCCTAGCTTTTTGGGAATCAAACCAGAGGCTCCTTGCTGGAATACCCTTCCTGGGTAGGAAGCAAACACATGAAACCACTTTAATACTGAAGCTGAAAAATGCTGTCCTTATTATCCTCTTCTCACACACTGAGCTGTTCATTTGAGATAGTCTGAGAGCAATATTTGGTAAAATTCATGTCCAGAGGGTAGACATCCACTCTGTGAAGGGCATGAAGGTATTTATTTAAATATCTGGTTTTATGCAGCTATTACTGTAGAACTCATTTAAAAATCATCATTACAGCATGTAGCACCCATGTTGCTCTAAGTAAATTATATAATGCCACATTGTCCTTGTTTTCCAGCTTAATAATTATGATTCTGAAGTCCTGCATCTCATTTCTAGTGCATGGTTCTGATGCCTGTTTGTTGAGAGACCAGGGTTAAGCCCTGGTTTAATCACTTTAACTGCCTACCTCAATACCCTCATGTAACCCTTTCTTTCTGAGATGTTAGCAGACCCTCTTTGGCTTCCAAGGTAGTTGAGAGATGATGTTACCAAAAGCCAGATTCTAGGCAGAAAAGGCTGCCCTGTCCTCCAGACTCACATCCACATAAATATAGGGAAAGGCAATAAAATATATTTACAGGACTATTCACAAGCCTGCTCACCTCAAGTTTATAAAGACACTGGGAGAACTTTTTATGCAGCAAGGAAAAGAGATGGAGGAGCACAGGAGTGCTTACATTATATAGTAATTTAAAATGTATCAAAATCTGCAATACTGTGCTCAACGTTTTGCATTCTTGCTATATTAGGAAAGCAGGTATTGGCAATACTCTCCGACAATATTTCCACACAGTGAGCACATGGGTAATTTCTCTTACTGGGGAGAGGAGAAAATTAACTTCACCCTCCTGGCACCTTGCAGGCCCTGGTCAGGCAGAAACCATCACCTCATATCCCTGGGGATGAATGTGCCCTTTACCCTCCTGTTATCCGTGAATAATTCATGGGAATGCAGAAAGTTCAGAAGCTAGCAGCACCAGCCTTCCCCTCCGTCAGGCCGTGCCCAACTCTGCCCAGGAAATTTCAGTGGGGTGATTCTAAACCCAGGAAAAGCAAAAGCTAAAATTCACCATGGAATGGATCTTTCTACTTGTGAGTTGAAGGCATCCCTACACTCCATTTTTTTCGGCCTGCCTTACCTCAGCTTCGATTCAGCTGGTATGTTCAAGGCTTGCCTGAGTAACCACATTTATTTCACAGGCTGTGGCAGGTCTGTGGGGAAGGAAGCCCAGGGTCTGGTCCTGAGCATCTCCTTGTGGTGGAGAAGACAAAACCCTGCGTCCTGCTCCCCGTGTCTGCCTTGTTTCAGCCTCATGACTCCATTCTTCCCACCACAGAGCCAAAACCCAGAGAGATGGGAAATGAAATCAGCTGTCTACAAGCTGCACTAATAAATATCTGTAAAAACCAAGAGCGTCTTCCCAAGAACAAAAGAGCAATTGAGATATTTTAACCCAAATCTCTGCAATAAATTAATCGGAGCTGATTTAGGGCAAGAAATATTTTTTGCTGCAGAGGCATAGAGGAAGTGAAATAATTTCTGCCTAGCACTTGGCCTCTTGCAGCCTGTCTCGTTCCTGCTCATGCAAGCCTTGGAAAGATTGAAGAGGGCTCCTCATGACAGCTCCCAGGAATGTTGTGTCTTCCACTTTGACTTCAGCTGAGCTCCACAGCCAAACTGGATGATAATTAATTGCAACTGCTCCATAGTAAGCTGCTGTGAGCCCAGAATAAGCTGTTGTTTTGCAATGTTGGGGTTTTTTTCTCCTTCTTAAACCTTGATTTTGCTTTCAGTTTTGTGTCGAGGAACAAGCTGGCAATTTTCTCCAAGTGGAGCTGCTGCAAGGGTGTCTCGGTTTGAAAGACAGGTGTCTGCTAAGGAGGGGCAGGACTTCCTTAGGAAATGTGGAATTCAAATCCCCTCCCTCCGAATTATTATAATTTAGGAAATTAAAGGGGCTTTCAGGCAGAGTTACGGGATAGGGATAACAGTTCTTTACTAGTATTTCTAACAATGCAAACA
>VZUI01072594.1:0-60681 GCA_013401135.1 Cettia cetti
CTATTCCACTTTTTTTTTTTTTTTTTTTTTTTTGTTTTTGAGAATGACATTATGTGGCTTGGAATACCCCTTTGGCAGTTTGGACTATTTCCTACTTTTGACTGGAATAGAGTAAATTTTCTTTCTAGTAGCTGATACAATGCATTTAGAATGAGAACAATGTTGATAACACACTCATGTTGTAGTTTTTGCTAAGCAATGCTTGCTCTAAGTCAAGGACTTTTCAGCCTTTCATACTGCCCTGCTAGTCTGTGGACTGGGAATGCACAAGAAGCTGGGAATGAATGCAGTCGAGACAGCTGACCCAAACTGGACAAAAGGATATTTCACACCATATGATGTCATTCTGAACAGTAAAACTGGGGGGAGATGGCCCAGGGATGGGGGCACACTGATGGGGACTGGCTTTGGTCAGTGAGTGGTGAGCAGTTGCATTGTGAATCACTTGTTTTGTCTATGCTTTTATCATCATTACTATTTCCTCTTCCTTTTAAGCTGTGTTAAACTGTGTTTATCTCAACCCTATGAATTTTACTTTTTTTTTTTTCTAATTCTCTTCCTCATTCTCTGGAGGGAGTGAGTGAGATGCTGTGGGGTATTTATCTGTTCTGGTTTGGGCTGAGGTAGAGTTAATTTTCTTACTGAAAGAAAATGTTTCTATCATGAGTAGGGCTGTGTTTTGGATTTAATATGAAAATTATGTTGGCAACCCACTGATGTTTTGGCTGTTGCCAAGCAGTGCTTACCTTCAGTCAAGGACTTTTCAGCTTCCCATGCTCTGCCAGTGAGGAGGTGCACAAGGAGCCAGGAGGGAGCATGGCCGGGACAGCTGATCCAAACAGACCAAAGGGAGGTGTTATCAACACTGTTTTTGTCACAAACCTGAAACATGATGTCTGCTATGAAGAAAGTTAACCCATCCCAACCAGATCCAGTACCTCTTACCATCAAATTGGGGTCAAAAAAAAATCCAAAACTATTCAAAACTAGAAACTCAAAGAGGTGTGATTAGCACTAAATCCCATCTTGATAATATTTGTAAGAGTGTTGTCTGTTGAAATATCTTTCTAAACATTAGCAGGGCAAAGGAATAGCTATCAAGTAATCATTTGGAAAACAAGAAGAAAGAAGAAATATTTCTTTCAAAAGCAAATGTATGCACATAGCCAGAAAAAACTAAAAATCAAGGATTCAAACAGTCTAAATGAGCACACAGTGCTTTGTACTTTGATATTTAACTTCTTTTTTTTTTTTCTTTTCTTTCCCAAGGTCTGCTTGCATTATAACAAAGGTGATGGACTTCATGGATCTTGTTCCTTTAAAACATCCTGCAGCAAACTTCATGTTTGCCAGTACTTTTTGCGGGGTCAGTGCAGATTTGGCAGCAGCTGCAAACGGTCCCATGACTTATTAAATCCAGAATGTTTTGAGAAACTGGAGAGACAGGGAATGAGCTTAGAAATTATTGAGAAACTACCTTCCACTTACAGAAACATGTATGACATAAAAAATGGCAACAGAAACATGTATGACATAGAAGATGCCAAGTCTTCACCATGTAAAGGTAAATAAGATCATCTTTTGAATACATCAGATGAGTCATGGTAGTGAATTTAGTATTTTCACTGGTGTCATTAAGAAAACTGAATTTACGTCTTGATCTGTCTTTTAGAAGAGACCTTGTACCTATCTCTTTGACAGAAATCTTTGTCTTGACAAGTGAAGTCAAGAGAGGTTCCTGAGAAATAAGAGTGCTGGTGTTTATGAAATTCTTTAACTTGGGGTTAAAAAAGCATAACAGGAACTCGAAGTAGGGAGCGCTATAATTTTGGAGTTTTTTAGGTAAAAGTGTGTAAAGATAGAGACCTCTATAAGAATAGGAGTGGTGATTATCTGATTATCTGATTATAAACTTTTTAATTGATTATAAACTGTTTAATTGTTTTTCTTTAATATTGCTATTGTCTAGCTCAAGAATTAACAAACAGCACTGTCCTATTTACTTCTTAGAAGTGTAATCTTTTGTTTGCACTTTCTTTTGAAGTTCTTTGAAATTGTAATTTAAGCATAGTTTAGCAGAGAAAAAAAGGTATAACAGAATTGAGAATTCAATTGAAAATTCAAGCTCATCTCCTCTATTTTGCCTGCATTTCCTCTTCCTTTTTTTAAGTGCTTTAATTTACAGAAATATCAGGTTTTGAAACTTTGTATTTTATAGCTGCCAGTGTGATCAGCTGTGTGGAATGCAGTTTCATTTAACTCAAGTCCGTCTGAAAGTATAAAGGCATTGAATTCTATTCTGGTTTTGTGGCAATAGCTAAAATAGGAATTCAGCAGTTACAGGGAAATCAAGCTCAGAAAGGATGGATACAGGGAGGAGACTTGGAGTATACAAATTTATCAAAGGCTTCAGTGTCTTTCTGGAGCTTAGTGCAGTTAGGTAGTTACAAACATCACTTTAGGCATCTTCCCTAGGGATAGGAGCACTTTTAAGAGGCATTGATACAAAGTGTATTAATAGTTATAATTCCCCCCTCTAGACAGAAAACCCAGCACTGGACGGGATTCCTCAGCTACAAAAGATAATGAATCAGAACAGATATGTTTATATCATCTGTACAGAAGTTGTGGCTTTAAAGGTAGGTTGTCTCAAGTATCAGTACATGTTGGAATAGCCCAGCTCTACAGAGACAGGACAACTGAAAGGCATTTTTAAAGATTTGATTCCATTATCAATCTCGTAGATGGGTGAGACACAAGAGATGTAAAACTCAATGCCATTCTATCAGAAGCCAAACTATTTTTTTGTTACAATACCTTATAAATGTTTTTCAGCATATTAGCTTTTGCCGTACAATGCTGCTAATACTTCTAACTCTAATCACCTATTATTTTTCCCCACGTGGTCTGCTACAATGAATCTTTCACAATTCTGATTCTCCAAAATATCTAGTCTGTTTGCAAGGCCATCATTTGAAACTTGTTTCCAGTTCAGTTTCTCTCTCAACAATGTCTTTTCTATTCCGTGGCCTTTCTAAGTCAGCACACCTTATCTCAGAGTTTGCATAGAGATGTACAAGACTATGTGAGCTTTCAGTCAGCCTTTGAGAATCCTCTACAAATCCATTTCTCACATCTCCCCCTCTTTCTTGAACTGTAAAAACTTTTTTGGTTGTCTTATTCATCATTTGCATACAGTGAAGCACACATGGCACTGTCACTAATATTGCTACTATACCAATCAATACATATAAACCTATTTTGCAAAGTTCCTTTAGCCAAGGTGCAAAGTTCCATCCTTCAAACAAATCCTCTAACCGTGTCTGTTTTAATTTGATTTGCCAAATCTTTCAGTTTTTTGAAGCTGTTTGTGAATGGATTCTGAATGGTCAGACAGATTCATACAACACAATCCTTCAAACTCTTCACAACCATGTCCATGTGCCAGTAAGACAAAATCAATGGTGGCTCTGTTCTGTAAGGTTGCATGTCTAACAGCACTAACATCTGTCATCATATCACTAATTACAATGAAAGTAGCATTGATTTCTTTGCTCAGCCAACACCCCAATCGCTCTAATTGTTTCAATGCTACAGCTGAGACAAGTTGAAATAAAAACAAACCTGATGTAACTTGTTTTGCAGAGCTCCAGGGTCTAAAATTGCTATTATAGTTTTCTTCATAATGATGGGCAGACCTTTTTTCCTCTATGTTTTTTCTTGATGGCCTTTTTAACACTAGGTGTTATCACAGTGAGATGTCTGATGCTGCATGGGCCACCTTTAATTTTTGAGGGAATGCCCTGCTAGGCTCCATCTCCACAAATGAGCCAATATCCTTTCCAATATCCTTTCGGCAATTGCTGTGAGAATTTGGCAAGGTCAACAGTCTTACCCTTAGGGGGTACAGCCGTGGTAGCATTGCACCAAAAACTTGAGTTTCTATGCACAGGATGATGGGGAGTAGCATTAAATTGCGGCTCTCCCTGATACTGAAACTCAGCACAAAATTCCATTGTCAAAGAACCAAGAATTTCCAATTCTTGGGGTTCATAGGGTGCCTTAAGTACATCAGGGGCTCAATGATACCAATCAGTTATGGGATTTGTCTCATGGCAGCCTCAAGCCAATAATTGTCACGGCTAGGTATTGGCCACTCTTTGGCTGGTACTGGCACACCAGCCAAACAGGTTGCAAAGGGTTTGTCTGGGCTCCAATTAGTCAAGCATATGGTGTCTGAGGCTGCTGACTTGGCTAAAGCAACCCAAACATTTGGTTTTGGTTGATCATTGCAAAAGCAAGCAAACAAAACTAACAAGCACCAATATATCATTTGATCTAACTACGTGTTTTTTTGTTCAGCTGTTGGTAGCTGAGCCAAGCTACCGAAAGTCCTGTCTTTTTTTGCTGTTCTTATAGAGTGGAAGTGGTAGACATCTTTCACAGAAAGGGGAAACTTCAAAGTTTATGCTTATGTTTAGTTAAATCTCACTTCTGTCTTGAGTGCTGTAGAAAAGTGTTTGACCTGGTACACCAAACAAAGGTGTTTTGTTTTGCTTTGGAATCTGCCTGTGCTGAAGATTGGCTACTCCACCTGTGTTTGCTGAAGGGATTGCTGAATTATAGGAGTCACATTTCCAAACAGGAAAGATACAAAAGATACTCTGAATTCTACATTCTCCGTTGTTTCTTCTAGTACTTTTCTGTTCCATCTGTCTTGGCTTGTCTCCTTTTCAAAATGTTCCAAAGTGTCCAGGAAAAAGGCTGCTCTGCTAGCTTTCTTGTTGATTTTTTTGTCATCCTTTTTCTTTGTGATGTTCTTGACCTGTGTACTGAACACCTCACCACTGTGTGGTGCATTTTCTCTTTGACTTCACCTGTAGTTAAGTTTCCTTTTGTTCTGCTGTGGATATTTGGCCTCAGGTTTATGCACATGTGCACTGGTGATGTCACCTTCACTCCCTTTGAGGAGTGACTGCACACTGACTCTTTGAACTCCTAGTAACACTTGTGATACCTGGCTCACTGCTACCATTGCTCTTCTTGGTCCTCTTTTGGCCTACTGAAGGGCAAAGGACTTTGAGACTAAAGGAATGATATCTGTGTATTAAAAGAGAGGAAAGGTGATGGTTGTTAACTGGTTGCATTGGAAGGTGTGGGACCTAGACATGGTGTAAATAGTATGGAATAGGTGGTGGATACACTCCTGCTTTCAGCTGGACAGAGTTACTTTCCTCCCTAGGAGCCAGTGCAGTGCTGTGTTTTGGATTTAATATGAGAATAATATTGATAACACACTGATGTTTTAGTTGTTGCTAAGTAGTGCTTACCCAAAGTCAAGAATTTTTCAGCTGCCCATGTTTTGCAGATGAGGAGGGGGCACAAGAAGCTGGGAAGGAGCATGGCCAGGACAGCTGACGTGAACTTGTCAAAGGGCTATTCCATACCATTAGAACATCATGCTCAGCATATTAACTGTGGGAGTTGGCTGGGAGGGGCTGATTTCTGCTTGGGAATGGGCTGGGCATCAGTCAGTGGGTGGTGAGTAATCATCATAGTGCACATCACTTGTATTTCTTGGGCTGTATTCTTCTCTCACTTTTTGTTAGCTTCCTTATAGATATATGAGAATATATATATATATATATATATATATATATATATACATACTTACACTTAGTATGTTGTATTTTATTTCAGTTGCTAAACTCTTCTGATTTAAACCCACAGATTTAGCTTTTTCCTTTTCTCCCCTTCTCACTGAAAGAAATGGGAGTAAGTGGCTGTGTTGTACTTTGTAACCATCTGAGGTTCAATAATGAAGTCCTTCTTCTATCTTAAAACTAAGCACTGCTGTGCTTTGGATTTTTCCTAAGTAATATCACTTTGTGATTTAGTGGTTAATCATAAATACATTTTTTTTCTATTTATGAAATAATAGCCTTGTATGAGCCTGTGATCTTGATTAATTTTTTCTCTCTTAAACTGAGAATGATCTGTGCAATTTTAATGTGCAAAGAGAGTCTAGTAGATACAGAAATTGAACTTCTACCTTAGCCCAAAAATTCAACTGTCGCTTGCTTATGCTGAAAAATTCTGAACTACTGTTTGCAATGGTTCCATAGGTGAACACTTTCCCTAGATATCCTTTTCATGATTTCACCACCTGGGTATACAGCCCTCATATGTTGGAGTTCTCTCACAGCCTGTCAAAATAATGCATCTCCTACTTCTTTATTTTAAAACTTTTACAGAAAAGTGTAGCAGGACCCATTTTCACTTGCCATATAGATGGCAGTACTCTGAGGGTAATACCTGGAAGGACTTCACAAATATTGAAGAAATAGAAGAAGCATATTGTGACCCAAAAAATGTCAGGTATAAACTCTTACAAAAATGTATAATGTTTGGAGTTTGCTATGTTGTATCAGGTCCTTAGTGGTTGGCATTCTTCTACTGACCTCACTTTGCATGAGATTTGCCCCTCCTTCCCCCTTTTCCCATAGTCCATGTCATGGAACTGGCAGAATACCTAGAGGGAGAGAGAGAGATACTCTTGGGAGCAGAGCATGTGAAGAATATGGAAACACCTTTCAGAGTTTGGAACTGGTTATATCCCACAAAGAGAGTATTGGAAGGGGCTCATACCAGTATGCCAGGTCCCATGTTGGAAAATTACCTGTTCCTCTTTTGTTACTTTGAAGGCTCTTCAAAGCCCTTCTTAAGTTATGTCAGGGTTCTCTTTAGAATATAGTTGGTCAGCAAGAAGAAGGCACTGTTTCTGTTCATCTTATGTAACTCACTAATTTGGGAATGGGTTACGGTTATTGCCAGTAGAACCAATGTGAGACATAATATTGTAATGCAAAATATGTACAAAAAAGAGAGCTAGCATACAGAGTTGTGAAAAGTGCAGAGCACACCTTGTAGTGAAAAGTGACTTTTGTATTCTGCTTTTGGGTGAGATTGACTTCATTTGCAAATTTGTAGTGGGCTTCTGAATCTATGCAGCTTCACTTACTTCTATGAGTAAAGCTTCACAAACAGTTCTGATTTTTTTTTTCCTGATTTTTTTTTTATAGATTTGATTATGCTTTTACTGAAGGGATCCTTTTCCCATTCTGTATCTGTTTTCACGATATGTGCTGTGGGTTGCAAAAAGTCAGACGTCTTTCTACAGCATCCTCTGTGACCAAACCCCCTCACTTCATTCTTACAACAGAATGGATCTGGTACTGGAAAGATGAATATGACACATGGCAGGAATACGGAAAACAAGTAAGTGTGGAGAAATGGGGACACTCCTAACTCTGTGTAAGAAGGGCAGAACTACTGAAAAGTTCACAGTGTTTATATACTCCCCTTTTTTTTGTCACCCTCTTCCTCTCACTCATACTGTACAGATGGAAATAAAAGGCCTAATGGGGTCTTTTCCCTGTGATTTTGATTGGTTCAGGTAGGGGACTGATCATTGGTGAGTAGCAAATATTATCAACAGATTCAGTGAGTTGTGTCAGATAGGACCACCATAATAATACATTCTTTCCATTGCTTCTGAGAAAAACCTCCTTCTCTGAAGTTCCAGTGGTACTCTGCCATGTTTCTTGGTCTAGTTGGTGAATGTGTGGTCTGTCCTGGTTTCAGCTGGGATGGAGCTAATCTACTCTCTGGTAGCTGGCACAGTGCTGTGTTTGCATTTAAGATGAGAATAACATGAATTAAACAAGTTTCAGTTGTTGCTACAATGGTGCTCACTCTGAATCAAGGATTTCTCATATGCTGATATATCCTGCACCCACCATACATGTAAGAGTTGTTGGTTTTTAAACTTGCTTGTCAATAAGAGACCAGGAGAAACTTTTTTTTTTTCTCTATTTTTGGCATGACAGGATGATCTTCATGCAGCTGCTACTGTCTCCAGTGATGACCTGGAGAAAGTTTATTTGGCTGAAAGTTCTCCAAAGCTGACCTTCAAAGCTGGAAGACATGAATATGAAATAAATTTTGTGTGTAGGTTGCATTTGCTTTGTTCTTCCGTTTTGTCCCTCCCTCCCAGGTCTCTTGTGGTTTTGAACTACCTTATTGCAGGAGATAGAGGAGAGAAATTTGGACTTTGAATTGCAATTCTTATAGAGACAGAGCTTCTATCAAAGTTCCCGGTATAAGAGCTGCTCACATAAGTAGAGTGGCATTCTATTCCTTCAAAGCTTTTATTTTTGAGAAGTTCCTGTGCTAGGTTTCAAAATGTCTGCCAGAACGTCCAAGTATGACACTGATGCTGGCAGAAACACAAATGGTGAGGAACTTGTAGAAGACTTGACAAGCCAGCTTCTGGTCTACTTTAATCACTGGTTTACAGAAAAACAAACACTTGGACAAGGTGTAGGGCCCAGACAGGCCTTAGCATTGCAAGATTTTTGCAGATATTTTGTTTTGATCCTGTCTGGAAAGGCTGAGAAAATACCTTGAGGAAGTAGGAAGAAGTGTCTCCCAAGACTTCAGGAAATCTAAGCCACTTGTGTTGCCACTGTCCTCTCTCAGCCATTGCCTTTCCTGGCATCATTTTCAAAAATTCTGTAGAACAGTGGTGGGCATCAGCCTGCCTGGACTGTCAGTTTGGTGTAGTTGTCTTTAATTCAGCTATCCATTACTATCTCATTCTGCATGAAAAAAAACCCAAACAAAAAAACCCCAAAGCAAAAAAATAGAAAGGGTGTGTTACCTGCCATTAGTGATTCAATCAAAAGCAAAGCTGGGAAAACTTGTCTGACTTAGGAGTGAAAATTGCATAATGAAGCAATCTGTTTTTTAAGTTTTGGGCTTTTTTAGTAACTTAGGCAAATATATGCAGTGTAGATGTCTTCCAGAACTTATTTTCTAGGCTTGATGGTGTTAAGAGGTTTTTTGTTTGTTTGTTTTCCTATGTATCTCTCTCTCTGAAGATGAGGTCTCACTGTCCTGGCTGGTACTGACTCTTAATTGTTAGTATGATGTTATGGTAGCTGCAGAGGTTCTAAGATCCAGAAGGAATGTCTCTAAAATTCAGGCTGCTGTGACGTTTTTCTCTTGGTGGTCAATAAAAATAAATTGTCTGTGATAGATGTTGGGTTCTGTTTACAGGGTTTAAAATCTTTAACTAAATGTAGTAAAAAAGTACCTTAGTTGCAAAATGAGGAGGAGGGAGCCTTTTTTCCCCAGTGTTTTTGACAAAGCAACTTAGTGACAAATGGGGCTGCAGAGTGAAGGCTTTCTAAAACATCTTTGATTGTTTATGGGATTTTGTTTGTTTTTTTCCCAAGCCATGAAGCAGAAGAACATTCGCTACAGAACAGAGAGGAAGATTTGCAGAAGACCTAAATTTATCTCTCAGGCAGAGGTGGAAAAGACAAGAGCCAGGTAAACCACAACTGCTCATTCTGAGGTGATAGGTTTAGTGCTTTGTGAATGCTGAATCTTCCATGGGTGCAAGTAGGGTGAAGAAGTAGCTGTTAAGGCAATTGCAAAAGACATGGAGAGGGAAAGGGACATACCTTTCTTACAGCCATGTCTAGCCAGGGAAGTGTGCCTGGCCTGCAGTTTACAGTCAATTCAGGAACCTCTGCAGTGAAGAAAATTTGGGCTTGGCCACAGGAAGTATGGAAACGTAGGAAATAATTGAACATGTAGCAATGTGTTTATGTGTACTGCCTCTTTCTGAGATGAGTAATTTTGAAAGCTAAGTGCAAGTTCCAAAAAATCCTTTTGAGAGCAGCCAGACAATCTGAAAGGAAAGCAGTTGTTAGAGGTAGAGCAAAAGGTGAGAGCCTGCAAGGAGATAGAGTTTCATGTAACAGCCAATTTTTGGACATTCCCTTGCAACACACAGTCCTTGCTTAAACACTGAAAAGAACAGCTAAACACACTAATTAAATTGGGATGGAAGTACAGGGGAGGGCTGTATCTATCCTGTTTCTGTCATAGTGATGTGATTCTGAATGCATTTGTATTTACCTCCCCCGGTGTAGCAGAGCTTTTTATATATACATTCAGCTCTGCAAGAGAAATCCTTATGTGTCTGGTTCAGAGTATATATTTCTTTTTTTTTTTTTTATTTGGCATCTTGCTTCCTGACAAGTCTTGATGTGATGACTTGGAACAAATATTTTCATGTGCTGAACAGATATGACAGTTTTGAGATATTTTTGAATATGTTCAGTTGCCTGTGTTCTCCCTAAACTTGACAGAAATATTTAGTATAATATGTACATAAAATGTCATGTTAAGTTTTATTTTAATTGTCTATTTGTAATGTGTTACCATCTACAGGGGCGTTAAACATACCGAAGGGTTTAAGGGCATTCCAGCTCACTGGGACAAATCTGCCCTGCCTGAACTGGGATTCAAGGTTTGGAGCTTTTTTCTTTCTGTCAGTTTTGTCATATAAGGTTTGTTCCGTCACAAGTTCAGTGTTTCTATAAAGATCCTCTGGTTTTCTGCAACATAAATTCTCAATTCCTTTTTTATTTATGTGCTCGTTTCTGCTATGTATTTAGATACTGTTTGATGCATGGAAATATGTTTTGACCCAGATATTAAGAGGGCTTGAGTGGCTGCACAAATCAAAAGTAACTTGTCGAACTTTTCCTTGTAGCTGATTGAGCTTGACTGTTCTTCTGAAGAATACAAGAAAGTCAAAGTGGACTTTCAGCGCACAATGCCCAAAGCAGCTATTAAAAAGATTTGTAGAGTTCAGAACCCATCCCTCTGGGAACTGTATCAATGGTATGTGTAAAACATTGCTCTGGTATGTATGCATGATGTTTGCTGTTTCTGCAGTTAGCTGTATGTTCTGTGCTAAAGATAGAACACACATTCCTGAAATGCCTCTGCTTCCACTCTCCCACTGAAATACCTACCTAGTATCAGCATTTAGATAAAGAAGTATCAACAAACCCAAAACTGAATCAAGACACAGAGCTTAGAACAGTCAGATTCGTGGCTGTGTGGGAGGAGTCCTTGCTCCTGACTTCTGCCAGGCCTGTTTCCGTGGCAGCTTCCTTCCAGTGAAACTTTGGAGCTGGTAATGAGTCACATCTAGCACAATGTTTTGCAGCAGGTCAAAACTGAAACAGCCTTTAAAATTAAATGCAAAACTCATGGAGGGCAAGCCTTAATATAAACTCCTGTTTATTAACTCCTATGTTCAGGGAAAAAAAATAATGCTGAGATTCCTCCCTCTCTCTTCAAAGGCAGTGAATGAAAGAAAACATTTGTAGGAAAGCATTTATGTATAATGGAAGCATGTTTGTCTGCCCAAATTAGGCCTTACTGTAAAAATTTTCAGAATATACTCTGTGTAAAATTGTTTCTGAGTGGCTGGAATGTGTGGGGACAGCCACTGTGGAACTGCAAAGATTCTGCTTCTTGTTGCAGGCAGAAGGACCTGATGCAGAAGAGCAATGGTGGAAAGGCTGCAGATGAGCGATTTTTATTTCATGGGACCAGTAAAAAAGACATTGATGCCATCTGTCAGCAAAACTTTGATTGGAGAATCTGTGGCCTTCATGGGACAGTCTACGGCAAAGGTTGTTTTCCAGCTCTTTCAGTAATCCTAGACTAGCTAAAAAGTTCTCAGTACTCACTGCAGAGGGGTAAATTTTAGAAGGTGGTGCTTGGCCAGTCCTGGGCTTTTTTTCTGTCATGATGTGGGCAACAGAGCTGGGTTTCACAAGGGTCATTTGGAGCTAAGGAACTCTGAAAGGCCTTGACCTCTGCTCTCCTGAGTCCTTGCAAAAAAAGCCAGACGTAGGAGAGGTCAGTTGTAGGGATGGTTTCTGCTAGACTCAAGACTTACTGCTGTTCAGTTTCTCCCAGCTCCTATAGGAAAGCAGTCTGGCTTTTTGGGGGTTTTTTTGGGTTTTTGTTTTTTTTTTTTTTTTTTTTTTTTTTTTTTTTTTTTTTGGTTTTTTTTTGTTTTTTTTTTGTTTTTTTTTTTTTTTTGTTTTGTTTTTTTTTTTTGTTTTGTTTTGTTTTGTTTTTTCCCCAGGAATCTAAATGCCATTCTGCTTACAGGCTTTTTTGCCTTACTAGCAAATTATATCCTTTTTCATTGTGCTGTGTGCAGGAAATTACCAGCACATGGAGTGGAATAGCTGAGACAGGCTGACTGGCTGACTACACACCTTTCTGCTTGAATACTTTGTAACTCTCAGAAATGTTAGAGAATCACAGCTTATTTTGAGCTGGAAGGGACATATAAGGATCATCAAGTCTAACTGTGCTGATGTAGCTGCTGATGTTCAGGCTGTAGTAGCCTCTGCCAGGAGAGGAAATGTGGTGATATTGGGGAAGGTGGACATCTAGGGTCAGGAAGAGATCCTTTAGAGGGTTATGATAACATTTTAAACATTGCTTTTTAATATGTGTGCTGTGAAAACTAAAAAGTGCATAGTGGTCATTTCCACTAAGAGGGACATAGAGCTTGAGTGAAAACTTTGGAAAGGCTTTTCATGAAATGCTTAATGGATTTGTTTATTAATTCATTTTCACACAGAGTATTACTTTGTTCCTGCAGTTTTGGTGTCTTGTCAACTCTGTCTTGGTGTCTCTTCTGCAGGAAGCTATTTTGCAAGGGATGCGTCTTACTCTGACAACTACTGTGGGGCAGACTCACACACCAAGACCATGTTTCTGGCACGAGTGCTGGTGGGGGAGTTCACCCTTGGTAGTTCTGATTATGTTCGACCTCCCATGAAGGACAGCCAAAACTTCTATGACAGTTGTGTGAATAACTCTTCAAACCCTTCTATCTTTGTCATCTTTGAGAAGCAGCAGGTTTATCCAGAGTATCTCATAGAATACCAGGCAGCAGCAAGACTTCTATAGCAGCAAAACCTGTCATCCTTATGTTTAACTGGTTTAAACAGTTTTTTAGTTTTGGCTTAAGAGAGAAAAAATGATTTTGAAGAAGCTGTGTGATCAGATAGGTGTGTGTTCAGAAACATTTTTTATTTGTCTTTTCTGTACAATAGAAAACAAGGCATAAAAAGACATAGAGAGGATGTTTTAGAATTCCTAAAATCCTGTTTCTGTATCCTATTTTTAGCAGCTTTCACATTTCTCTGTATTATGATAACCTTTCATAAATTTATTAGAAGAAACTGCTGATGGTTGTAGCATGAGGATTGGCCATGACTGCCAAGTTTTAACCATTTTTAGTTATTGTTTCAGGATAGATTTTTACACGTGCTTATTGGTTAGAGGCACTATTCCTCTACCTGTTTATCTTTTAATTCAAAACTGGATATAACACTGGTTTTTAGTAATCTGTCTCCTGTAACAGTAGACATGCAGGTGTTTGAAAATGTGATTGTACAATCTCTGTGCTCAACTCATTGCATAAATTCTTAATAGCACTCTTTTTTTTGTCCCTGCTTAATTTGCACCAACAAAACCTCAAAAATTAAACTTGCTTGTTGAAAAAGAACAGATTTTTTTTCACTTGTTGAGTTTCTCATTTAAAACAAGTACCAAAGAAACAAGCGTAGCAGGGGTTACCTGGTGCTGTGTGACTCACTTGATTTACTCTATCAAGTAAATACTCTATTTTATGTCTGAGAACACAAGTTTTTCATGACTTTCACTGTGCCTACATACAAAAGAGTGATGGCAGATGCTGTGGAGGAAGCAGAGGAGGCAACTCACACTGTTATTTAATACCATACTTAGGAGGGAAATATACTGCTTGTCCTGCGTGGTTATCAGTACCTTTTTTCTGTGGATGAACTTTATGGTTCCCTTACAACTGTTGGGAAGGATGGTGAGTGACTGTCCCTCATTAGGTGGATGCAGGAGAGTCACAGATTCCCTGTGTAATCAAGCTGTCATTGGACTTTTTTCAGGAAAAATGTGCTTACCTAGGAAGTGGTCTTCAGCCACAGAACTGAAACTTTTAAAATCTGAAGATTAAGTTGAATATTTGATTATTCCCATCAGTTGAAGATAATACTGTTGAGCAGTCAGCTTACATGTGTGCAAAATCAAAAAACTTGAGCTATCGAATATTTTTTTAAGAATAAAGTTGCTGATGTATATAGACACTTTGTGGTAGGATTAATGTGCTGAAGTAGCTATAAGTTAGCTATACTGTACTGCAGAAGCCTTAATAAATACTTTCTATATGACCTAAAAAAGCTCATCTTTAGCTGCATTCTGCATACTTTTTAATTCATCTGGATGATGACTGACAGGGGTTCACTGGGTAAGTCTTAATTGCTTCAGCACTGTGAGCCAGGAGCTTGGCTGTGATTAGCTGGAGTAAGGCTGTGCAGACCCCTTTTTATGCAAACTGTAAATCTAGAAGCATGGTACCTAAAGGAAAATAACTCCTGTTTGTGTTTAATCCCAGTGAAACACAGGACAGGGAAAGGCAAATTGGCTGTATTATTTCTTTTGAAAGATTGGTAATAGGACATAAATTATAAATCTCACGTCAGCAAATGAGCTTGTCAGCAAATAGTACATTCATTGAGGCGGATAACAGTTATGGAGGAAAACTTTCCTAGCTGTGCAGAATAAGGTTTTTTCTGCCAAAACAAAAACCGTGTTCATCTACATGTTAATGGCAAATGAGAATATCGGTCATATGCATTTCTTCCTATGAACATAATCAGAATTGCAGATAAGAAATATGATAGCTAAAGTCATGTTGATCTTCTGTCAGAAAACTGAAACAAACATTCTTTTTCAGGCAACAAGTTGAAATACTTTTATTGACATTTTTTATTGTATTTTTAAAACCTCTAACTTGATTCTTGGAGAGGATGTGTGTATACTTGTGTGTGTGTGTGTGTGTGTGTGTATGAGTGTAAGTAAAACAGCAAATAAAATGCCTGGTTGTAGTACTTCGTCATCTGTTATTTCTCCATTATCACAGAAAAAGAAAAGTTGCCATGTTTTCCACTTCTGAAACTGCAGGGGTAAATTTCTTGTGTATAGTAAATAAACAGGTACTCAAACCAGTGAATTCCTTCTGATGGTTTTCTCTCTTTCAATACTGAAATTACAATGTTTCAATACACTTGTGAGTTTAGAGGCTGTTGTTAAGCAGTAGGAGTCCCTCTACAGCTGTTTGGGTTGCATTTGGAAATGAACACGTTAAAGAGATTTTGCATTAAATCCAAACTTTAGGCAAAAAGTAAGATTGAACCTCTTTTCTGAGTGAGGAGGATCTCTTTTGGCTACTTAAAACAAGCAACTGAGCAGGAAGAGTGCAATAATCTGTCACTCACTCCCACGCCATGTGAGGAGAAAGATAAGCTGTGAAGGTTGTTTCCTTTTTCGGTAACGGGTCCATCCTGGCAAGACAGACGGTGCAGCCAGCAGAAGCCAAACAGCTTTGCTGTGCCAGCAGTGCAGTGTGGAGCATGGGGGGGGGTTTAGGAACCCTGATCCTCCACCTGCTGTGCTGGGGAGGGGGCTGGCAGCCAGCCAAATGCAAGGCACTGCACCCTTTCATGAAAGTTACCTGGAGCTGGATTTGTCATGATATTCTGACTGGATTTTATGAGATGTGGGTGTCAAAATCCTGTCTAAGTGTTGGCAGCAAAGGAGTGGCAGTATCTGCTTTGGATACCTGCAGCCTGACAAAGTAGGGGCTGGTGGGTGAGAGGAACTTGTGTGGATGGCACATACCAGCTACAGTGGTGTGCTCAGTTCTGCTGGGCTTGGAGAAGGAGTTTTGATTCTAGGAACCAGTGCTCAGCTGCCTTAGGGCCAAAGGGCAACTGGGAATTGCAGAAATGCTACTTAACTTGGAGTACATCCAGCAGAAGATCCAGGTGGGATGGCTGTTACATGGGCAGCATAACTGGAGCTTCCCTGTTTTTCCAAGGAATAGACTTGATGGCTTTCAAAGCTCCATTGCACTTCTTGCTTCAGGCCCATGACAAATTTATCTCTACATGCAGAAATCTTAGCAACTGAGCGAATACTCCCTCCTTGCAAGTAGCCAGAGCCCCCAGCAGTGCAGAGACAAAAACATCTTAGAAACATGAGATTTTTCAAGGTCAGGAGAAAGTGAAAACCAAATATAAACCAAGTAGTGACAGAGAGTTTATAAATCAGCTTTAAATTCTTTTACCATGCTTTCTGCTGTAAACACATGGAAGAGTCTGGTATCAAGTGAAGCTATGTCCAGGATGTTTAACAAAGGGAAATGAGAAGGTGATCATTGCCTGAAGTATCGCACACAGAGGAAATTCTGCAGTTTAATGCCAGGTAAGAATAGAAAGTTGCAATTTGCAATCCATGAAGCATAATAATTTCAGCCACCCAATTCTGTTTTTCTAGGAATACTATTTTTAAAGTACAAAACTGCAAAGCTTTTTTTCTATCAGCAGCCTCATTAAAAATACCATTTTATACTGACAGCTCTCTGTCATCATCACAAAGACCAAAAGACATTTAATAGAAGCTTTCCTTTACCAAGCAGCCTTTGCTTCGTATCAGCTGTCAGAGAATGACTAAAACCCTTTTGTAACACAGACATGCCCAATTTTAAACAAACTCACAGCTCAGCAATGCAAGACAACACATTTGCTGCTTCTGAGGAAAGGAATTATTTTAAACCAGCTTCCTTGTTCCTCCCTAGACTCACCTACTGCTGACTGAAGCACGTTGTACCAGAATGCTAAATAGTTTACCACTACTTAAGGATATAAAGCTATGTTTTGCTATTGCAACTATAAACAGAGTGCTGGGGGTGGGGTGTTTTTGGGGTTTTTTTTTGTTTTTTTTTAAACTGTTTTGCTTTTGTTTTGGAGGGGTTTGGGTACCTTTTTTTGTGTTGGTTTTTGGTTTTGTTTTGTTTTGGGGATTTTTTTTGAGAAGTTTTTTTCTTAATTAATTCTAAAACCAGTCTTGCTCAAGGTCAGTTTGAGACCATGTTATACATGTGCACAAACACACAGTGATTACAGTGATATTACCAGTTTCTGTTTTGAACAACTGCTGGCAATCTAAGGCTTTGTTTTTCTGGAAATGTGTGCTTCCAGAGGCTCACTGATCCCTGCCACAGCTCACTCTAGGTGTGTTGCTGAGCTCACACAGCCAGGGTGAGGTCCAGTGCCACTGAGTGTCCTGGTACAGTGTCTGCAGTGCTTGGTGACTATCACCAGCTGTTAATGGGAAGGAACAATATGGCTTGGGGCTCTTCCTGGATTACTGGAAACTTGGCAGCTTTTCTCCTGTCTGCTTTAGCTGTCTGTCTCAGCCTGCATGTAGAACAAGGGTTGATGCACTTCCAGAAATCTGACTTCAAATGCAAAAGTAATTTCTCTGTTCCACAGTGCTACAAACTGACAGGTGAAAACACATAACACTTCCTAACCAGAAGCCTGCAGAACAGTTGAAAGACTCTTAGCACAGATTCAAGTGAGTTTACTTGAACACATGCTGTCCATGTTCAATGTGGATGCAGATGGGAAAGACTTGGTTCATTTTCCAAGCCTATAAAATGTGATGCACACCTGCAGCCACTTCAGGACTGGGGTTTTTTTCAGTGGCATCAGTATTTGAAATGATGCTGGTGGAGAGGCACCTCAGTGCATCCCAGTGGTACCAGTTTGATGCCAGTGCCAGCAAGAGATGCACAGAGCCTGAAGAAGGTTCATAGAACAGCAGGAGAGTACCTGAAGAACAGTACCAAGGAATTCCAGCCACTCCAGTCCAACTCAAATGCCTCTCTGCAAGTATATGTAGCATCCAGAATAAAAAATGGGATTAGAAATGTACACACCTGCAGGTCTCTGATCTCACTGGCCTCACACAGACATGGTGGGATGGCTCCTATGACTGGAGTGCTGGAATGGAAATATACAGGCTTTTGAGGAAGGACAGAGGAGATGAGAAGAGGGTGTCACCCTATGTCAATGACCAGGTGTACACCTGGGCATGGATGAGGAGCTGACTGAGACCTTACAGGTCAGGATTAAAGGGAAGGACAAGGCACCCAAGAAAGCTTGTTAAAATTCAAAGATCACTTCCTCCGAGATCAGGAGTCATGCATCCCAACAAAGAGGAAGTGAGGCAAAAATACCAGGAGACCTTCATGGATGAATAAGGAGCAAACAAAACAGAAGTCTACTGAAGGTGGAAGCAAAGACAACCTGTGAGGAATACAGAGAAATTATCTAAGCAGTCAGAGATCAGGTTAGGAAAGCTAAAGCAAGCCCTGATAGAAATTAATCTGGTCAGGGATGTCAAGAGCAACAAAGAAAGCTTCTACTGGTATGTGGGTGATAAAAGGAAGACTAGAGGAAATGTGGGGCCTCTCTAGAAGGAAACAGGAGCTCTGGTTACCCAGAACATGAAGAAGACTGAGGTAATCCATGATTTCTGCCTCAGTCTTCACTACTAAGTGCTCCAGCCACACCACCCAAGTGTTGCAGAGGCAGAGACTGGGAAGAAGAGTTTACACAAAATCATGGGTAAGAAAAGGGACAAGCTTGATTTAGGCTTGACTTATTTTGTCAAAAATGAAGCATGTGACAACATTCTAACTCACGTAAGGAATACAAACAAGCCTTTGACAGATGACTTCAGATGGAATAAACTTCCTGTTAATTCAGGTCGGTGGGAAGTTTTTAGGCAAGGCTCAGCTAGTTTTTTGCCAACTGTGTACATGAGTTACACAGTAAATAAGCCTCCAGCACATTATTTTTAGGAGGGGAAAATTATGCATAATGTATAGAAACTAAGGTAAATACAGCATGCTGTTTTTCAAATAAATAACAATCACTCCATCAGCAATTCATATAATCAGTGTGTCTGTATTAGGGCACTTCTGTTTAGCATGCCAGAAATGCTCCATGGAAAAAGGAACAATTCCAAGACTTCCCCAGCCAGTACTTCACCACTATGGCCTATACAGATCTGTTTAAAAAAAAAAAAAACAAACATGACAGAGGATCTTTGAGGAACAAGATCCAGTAACTCGATCATTGTTCAGGCAGCATGTGGGAAGAAGGCAGCAAAAGATGCTTGCCGGAGAGAAAGTCGGGGACCTAGCCAGGCATCAGTTAGCAGATGGCTCCATTCTTGCAGTGAAGCTGAGCAGTCTCTTCCTCCTGCTGCTGCAACCCTGCTCTGTGCACACCACCCAGAGAGATTCTGCAGCTAAGGAACCCTCAAGCAGACTATGTCCAGCAGGCAGAAGGTCAAGACTTGCAAAGAACCAAAGGTGCATCCTTATTTTTATAGAGCCGCTAGAATTTTTGTTATATACAAAAATTTTAAAGAAAAAATTATAAGAATAAATGAATTTTTAAAAAAGGTTCTTGGGACTGCACCAATCTCTTCTCACAGTTCTGTTGTTGTGGTTTAATCCCAGCCAGTAGCTCAGCCCCTCAGAGCTGCTCATTCATGCCCTCATAATGGAATGAGGGACAGAGTTGTAAGAATGAGAAAACTCATGGATTGAGATAAAGACAGTTTAATAGGTAAAGCAAAATCCACATGCAAAACAAAGAATTTATTCACCATTTCCCATATACAGGCAGGTGTTTCACCACCCCAGGAAGCAGAGCTCCAGCAGGCATAACAGTGACTTGGGAAGGCAAATGCCATCACTTTGAATGTCGTCCCCCTTCCTTCTTCTTCCCCTCAATTTATGTGCTGAGCATGGTGCCATAGGGTATGGAATGTCCCTGTGTTCAGTGGCGATCAGCTGGCCCAGCTGTGTCCCCTCCCAGCTTCTTGTTCAACACCAGCTGGGTGGCAGGTGGAGGCTTTGCAGGGGAGGAGGACAGAAGGAATGTGAGGAGTGGAAGCTACGGCTGGTTTGGCTGGGAAGATGCCTGTGCAGTCACACAGCTTGAACGGATCCATGGGGCTGCTGCAGCTGGCAATCAGACAAGTTCCTTCCTGAGGGGCTGAGGTGCCTGGCACATCACCTGCTCCAGTGTCACAGAAGGAGTTAAGAGAGCTGCTGGGTCTGATGATCCTGGATGCCAGTCCTTTGCCACTGACTCTAGTGCATAAATACTCTTAATTTCCTTGATCAAGGAGCTAGACAAGGATGGTGTCAACTGCAGTGCTTGGAAAGCAAAGACCTCCCCATGAAGCAGATGTGGTTGCAACACCTTCTGATTACCTTTAAATTTCCTACAGTCCTCCTGCTTGCTTTAAATTCATATCTTCTTTGTTTCCACCTTTCCAACAGCAGTTCAGCAACCAGCAAAATGGCTGTCACCTCATTTCTTTGGTCTTGACTCCTGGAACTTTACTGGTATGCCAGGGAACTCTTCATTCTTCTTCTGTCATGTCAATGGAATGTGCCAAGGGCAAATTGGTAATCTAAGTGTATTTAAAATCACTTGAAAGCATGAAGGAGGTGCAACTTGTCCAGCTTTACAGACACAAGTAGAGATTAAGCATTGTACAGGAGCCTCAGCTTTGATTGTTAGTCAAGTTCATGAAAAAATCTAATGCACTGTGTGCCAGGTCTTCTGCTGTAACTGTGATGCTTTGGGGCTTTCTCTAGGGACTCACAAGTGCATGAGAAGGGTATGTCATACAATTAATTAAAATTAAAATCTACTGTAAATTGTAGAAATTAAGCATGAGGAAAGCATTCTCACAGATAAGTGAAAAGAAGTGTGATGTAGAAAAGCAAATGAAAGTGGAATGCTTCTTTACAGATGCTATTCACAGCAATTAGAAAACCTCCAAAAAAGACTGTGGAGCCCATTTTAAAAAGTGACAGGAAGCTCTCTCACAGGAGGCAGTGAGGAAGCACCTACTGACCATCAATGGGACTTAGGCTCCTACCTGTCCTTGGAGTTTTGAAAAATAATTACACCCAGTGAGTGACTAACAAAGGGTCTCATTCCAGAAAGCTTCAGGATGTACACTTCCTTTTAGCGAGATTCCAGCACAATGTAGACTCCATTTTTTGGTCCAAGTGTGGCTTTTGATTTGAGCTGCAAAGGAATCTGAAAGAGAAAAGAGCATCTTATGTGCAGTTTTATGTGTTTTTTTATGTGTGTATGACACCCCCACATACAGACAGACATTTTTGCTGTAGGACTAGTCCATACCAGGATTACTGTGGAAGCTGTAAAGTACTTGTTTTACAGTTAGCTGTGGTGGTATAATATTAAATAGAATTTACAGCCAGAGGCTGAGGCAGTGGTTACCCAGGAACGCTGTAGATGTGAACAGAAAGAAATTAACTCTGTAAATTCTAGAGGTGAGTGCATAGCAATAGGCATATACTAAAGTGCTGAGATCCTGTGAAATATGTACACATCTTCTCATTTTCTATGAATTATGATATTTTGACTGTGGTCTTGCCATACTGCTCTCCATTAAGGCAGGGCTGTGTAACAGTTCTTTTGTTGGAAAAATAATATATCTGAAATCACATTTTGCTTAAAACATGCAGTCCATGCCTCATCCCTCCTTATTATGGAAGGGTCTCTAGCAGTTCTCCCAAATGAAGAGAAGTCACAAAGGAAAATCAGTTGTCCTGCCTAAGACACACTGTCAACTCCCTCAAGAAGTGTGTCTTTAAGCCTCTGCATGTACAAACCTCAGTATCTGGGCAGGTCTTGAATTTAAACCTCTGCAAAATCCTCAGCAGAGTAATTTTTGTCTCCAACAAACCCATTTTCATGCCAATGCAGCCACGAGGTCCTGCCCCAAAGGGCAAGTATGCAAAGGGATGTCGTTCCTTCTTGGCCTCCTCTGTAAACCTAGAAGGTGCAGAGATGGAAACCAGTTCAAGAAATGCTTTTTGCTCTTGATTCCATGCTTTTCATTTAAATTTCAAAAGCTGGGTATTTCAACTGATCTTAATGGACAGGTCACAGGGACTATTGATAGATTATGTCCTGACATCCTAAGTAAAAAGATAATTGATTTATGGCCATTAGCCTTTGTCAGCTCGTGATTTCAGGGGAGGACATGGAGACATGAGTTTTGCTTCCAACCTATCTTTAATGAAAATCTCTCTTGTCTTTGGATTCAGTTTTCAAGAACTTTAGACTGCTAAGGTCCAGAGAACTCATGGAGGATAGAAAGAGGTGCGAAGTAATACAGGCTATTTGGAGCTTTGGAAAAAAAATTAATACTGTATATTTGAACTAATTCCATCCCTGTGCTTAGATAACATAAATAAGATTGAGCCACTACTCCAAAAAGCACTGTAGAGGTCCCTAATTTGAGACTGAAGGACCATTAACTCATGTACTAAGCACTGTTGCATATCCCATGCAAACAGGTTCAGACAATTCTTGCCTTGATCACTCCCATATATCATTCTGGTAAATTTAAAGTCTCCCTTGTTTTAGTCCTGTAGCCAATTTCAAAATGAAATACTGGAGGGGAAGGCTGTAGCTGAATTATTTTATTTTTTGTTATGCTCTTATTTTATAATTCTTGCTAACATTCCCAACTATACTAGCTGAGCAGAGTATTAGCAATTATGGACCATTCCTCAGGGAAGGTTCAAAAGGGGATTAATCTCAGATTTGTAACAAACAGCACTGTGTGAGTCAAGGGGACTGCAGCCCCCACTAACCATTTTACCTTTTCATACTACTGTTAAAGTGGTGAATGAACAATTAAGAAAGCATTGCTAAAAATACCCACCCCAGACTTCCAGTTACTGCTAAGATTCCTCCCCAGCAAAATCTCTGGGCTCCTCTAACCCTGGCATTGTGCTTCTTCATGGCCAAAAGCTTCTGATGGAGCATATGCCTAGATTTGTTCCAGAAGGAGCATTAGGCAAACCCACCTACACCACACTTGTTGTCTTACTGGCAAAGATGATTCTGGGCTGCCCCCCTCACACCCAGTTGTTAATGGAGCAGGCACTTCTTTTCTTAGTAAACTTTTGAATGTAGTGGTAGCTTAAAATGCATCTGCCCACCAAACAGTTTAAAAATATAGCTGCCCACAAAACTAAATTGTGCTTCCACTGCAGCACCACATCAGCTGAAACTCTCCCTGTAAGCTCAGCCCAGCACCTGTAACACAGGGCATGTACAAAAGCACAGCTTGACAGGGTGTCACTCACTGAAGAAATAAATGCTCCTCATGAAATTGTCTTGCCAAGCAAGAACCAAGGATCCTAACTTACAGACAGAGAGCAGATTCCCAGTGGGAGATGGGGTAGGTTCCCCTCTCACAGAATACCCACACTGTTGTGTTTCAGATGAAAAGGCTGCTCTAAACCATCAAGGAGCTGGATGAGTTTTCCAGGTAGACCCAAGCCAGTGAATATACTGCCCCACTTCAGAATTTCTGCAGCCAGAAGCAACATTATTCACAGCATCTGATTTGAAAACAGGTCTGAAAACCTCTGCCACAATTCAACCTTGACCAAACCTCATGCCTTCTGTGGGACACACCACTATCATCTCTTGTCTGATTTAGTAGAAATAACATGTTTTTATTGTCTAAATAAAACTGTGCACCTCTTGGTGGAAATCTGCTTTGGATGAATAGTGGGTGACTATGGCTGTGAAAGAGCAGCAGAATCTGGTGCCTGCACTGGACAGGTTGGAGTTCTGTGCCGACAGACACAAGTAAGGACTGCAACCTAAGGATGAAAATCATTACTCCACATACCTCTCAGGAATGAACTTCTCAGGCTCTGGCCAGAACTCAGGGTCATGGTGAAGGTGTCCAACTGCAGTTTCAATGACAGCTCCAGCTGGAATATGCTGCCCCAGCACTACACAGTCTTTAGCTGTCTCCCTAGTGAATCTGCAACAACATCATGCACCCCAGATGATTAATAAAGGTTTTATTGTTGATGTTGGGTTTTAGACTCATTTTTTATGAAAATTACTGATGAAAAGTGTCAGTCATCTCTAATAACAGGTAGAAAGAGTATGCTGATTGGCTTCCAGGAAAAAAGCATAGTAAATACAGCTTTGAGTTTGTTTATTTGAGAAGCTCTCCCCTGTTGGTGCAGCACCTAAAACTTAAAAAGGGATGGTTTTAATATTAGGGCTGAGTGTTCTGCTGCTGCTGCTACTCTGGAAATACAACCAATTCACAAGCCTTGGAAAACATTTTGCATATATTCATCATTCACATGATGTTAAAAACAAAACTCTGCAGTTTTCTCCCACCCTGTCGTGGTAGGTGACAGAGGTGTCCTTAGGAACCTCATAATGACAAGAATGAGAAAAGTCGCCTGCCAAAGCTCAGCTTGTCTCTTACAAAAGATTGTTTGTGGGTGTGTACGTGTGGCGGTAGGTTCTGATCCAGATCTTTTGGTGCTTGGGTGGTCACTACAGATCCCAAATCAGTCCAGACCCAGATGGGTGCCCTGCTGTCTCAGTCTGGGAACTATTCCTTGCCACCATCTGCAAGCACAGGGGTGAGACAATGTGCAGGATCTTCCTTTGCTGCTTCCCACACTCTGCTTAAAAAGTTGAACAAAGATTTCAGCTTCAGCACTGTCAGTCTGGTATCATTACAGAAACACATTCTTTCCTTGCTGTCATCCATCTCCCTTTCTCATAGACAAATAAATAACAGAGGCTCCAAGCCTGGAACAAAACACTGGCATGCAAAATAAAGAAAAACCTACAAACATTGACAAGCTATCCTTCTCATTCTTACATGAATTTGGTGATAATGGAAATATGAGTTCTGGGGGAGAAGGTTCTCTGGATAGTAGGTTCATTTAAAAAAAATGAAACCAACTCATTTTATAACAAACTTGGCTGCTACTGATTTTTCCCTTAGCTCAGCATTATCCTTGTCATAGGCAATTAACATCTTTCAGCAGCCCTGGGCTGTCCTATCCATTCCACATCCATCAGAGTAAAAGCCAGATCAATAAAGAGCACTGACAACACCAAACAAAACTTCAGAAGAACTTTGTTCCATTCTTGTTCTGTCTCCCATCTGACAAACATAGATTGTTTCCCAGTGATACAGCCCAAACTCAAAGACCCCTGTCACTTTAACCAGCAAAACAGTTTCCACTTGTACTCCAAGTATAGCATAGGAAAGCCCCATCATCTCATCCAGGAGCAGATCTCTTTGATATTTACACTCTGAACAATCCTGCAGATGGCCATGAAAAATATCTTGACTTCCAATCTTGCTGAGCATATAGAAAAGAATATGATTTTAAGCTTTTTTTTGTTTTAAGGTGCCTGCAGTCATGGGTTAAGTTTTTCAAAAGCTCTCACAGCAAGCTCAGCTTTGGCTTCTTTCCAGTCATCTGATTTTTCCCTGAGCTTCATGAGAAGCATTGAAACTGGCTGATCACTTTGAAAAATTTTATTTCTTAATATTTGCATTTATGCTTGTGATAACTTGGAGCTCTAACAATCAAACAGTTTTCTAATTTCCTTTTCCCTTGTTTTCCATTCATCAATATAGTAGAATAAGTCATGTGTGATTTGGGACAAAACTTTCAAACATTAATGGATGTTACCATTAGTTTAGCTCTATTAGTATGAGGCAGTGCTAAGTGTAAATAGGCCAAAGTTAAACACACATGTAAAATACAGCTTTCAGATGTGCAACCCTTCCGCAGATCAGGGCTGTAATAAGCAGCAGGGTAGGGATAGGTTTTGGTGCATAGCCCCTAAGCCTGAGGCACATGGAAACAGCAGCTTTTGGTTTTCTAAGGCCATACCTGCTTCAAAATGGCTCCATCCTCTAACCTTGGGGGACATGAAGAATGGTGAGGAAGCAATCTTGGCCAATTCACTGTAAGAGTGTGCTTTAGAAATACTAGCATTATCCAGCTTCCTTCAACAGGCCGCATTATATCTTTCAAATGTACAAAGCAGTATTGATGTTGGCACAGAGACTGAGAGACCATTGGTCTTCCAACAGCAGATTTCCATTTTATAGAGCCAGGGAGCTATCCTGTGTAATGAGAAGGGGAAAAAAAATATACCTGAATGCAGGTGGGTACATGCGCAACGTCTCTGCAATCACCATGTCCAGATAAGGGAGTTCCTGTACATTCTGATAATCAGGGACCATCTGAAAGGGCAGGACAAAAAGAACAATTATGTTTTCTCACATGTAAGTGCCAAACTCATCTCAGATTAACTTTTAAATCATCTATTTTTTTTTTTTTTTACTGGGCATTTTTCCTGTATAAGAACTCGATGTCTCATCTAAAACAGTAAATGATAAAATTATACAAAAATGTGGGCAGTAATTAAATGTGTGTGTAACATTCCTTTCATCATTAAAATGCTTTGGTGCACAGCCCAGCTGAAGGTATAATAATAAATCAACTTGCTAGGAAGTATTTAAAGCAGGTTACAGAGAGCATCAACAGCTGTAACAGAGATATTGTTTTACATGCACAGGACCCTTGTTTCTTCCCAAGGGCAAGAGCACACCTCACACTTTGTTCACAAGAAACAGAAAGTCCTTCAGTCACTCTTGTTAATGTTGGAACAACCCCTCTGCACTTTCCCAGCAATAGAAATAAAGCAAAGGGTGCTGTGATGCCTGTGGAGGGGTGGAGAAGGCACTGGAAGATGCTGGAACCCCGATGAGGAACAGCACAGGGTGGAAAATTGCTCTGCCAAGACGTGAGGTGCCGAGATATAGCTCAAATCCCACCTAGCAGGACTGCAATAGTGCCTGAGCAGAGAAGCCTGCTTCCTCCAGCCTTGCTTAAATTTTCACAATGGTCAATGCATGAACCCACATCTTCACAATCCTACAAAGCCATCCAGCCCTTCACAAGGACTGTGTGCACTAAAACTCCAGCAGGGCTGTAGCACAGCAGACTTTGCCCTCTGACTGGCAACAAACAGACAAGAGACACCAAACAGCACTGACACAACTCAGCATATGAACAAACAGGGAATTTCTTCCACAGTTTCCTTCCTTGGAAAAAGGACATCTTACCTGTTTTATTCAGTGCTCTCAGCAGAGGGCAGCCAAAGAACATTGAATAACCTCATCAGGAAAGTAGAGTTTTGTTTTAAATTAGAGCATCTCCTAAAGACTGACACAGAGTAAATTGGAGAAAAGCACAGACGTCAGACTAGACTAAACCTTTTATGAAGATTTGAGGCCCTGGCCATTCACAAAGGGGATTGGATTCCATCCTTCCTTTATTTACTACAGCACTTTTCATGTATAATGCATATTTTATTGAATTTTCATGCAAAAACATATGGTACATACAGAAAATACTAAGTAGAGAACAACTCCAGATGGTACGTAGAAAAGGCATACAATAGAACAAGGATACCTTGCTGGATTAGGGTATCCCACTTATTCAGCACTAAGCCACCGTGCACCATTTCACATCAACTGATCTTTTCTAGCAAGGAAATAGATACATTCTATTATCTCCATTTTTTTTGGCTCAGGAAAGAAAAGCAGAAACAGAGAAAGTAATTTGCACAGGCTGAGTAGAACCAGTGTGTGTGCTTCTCTCTCAGGGGAAAAGATGCAACTCAGCTTGTCAATAGATGAAGTATTTTGTCAGTATATGATAAATATTATCAATACAGGAAGTATAGACTGCACTGACAGCCTTTCAGTGTGGCTTTTATGTTGTAGTGGTGCCTGCTAACTCAGCCCTCTGCCTTAGGTCAGTGGTTATCAGACAAAGGACTAGGAGTCTATAAGCCAAGTGAGAACTATGGTGTGAGGAACAGTGCGCCAGTAATTCCAAGAGCTAAAACCAAAGCTAGGAGAATGATTTTTATTGCCCGTGTTTTGCAAAAAGGGATCCGAGGGCTGCCTAATTTTGTGGGGAAAATCAGTAGCAGAGACTGGAAATGCAGTCTCAAATTTCAGGTCTTCACGGCACAACTCCCTTTCTCCATGCCCATAGAGGTGCTCCGCTCTTCAATGCAAATGCACTCTGTGGTGTGCATCCTTTTATTTTTTTCTGTCAATTTTACAAATATTTTTCAGAACTTTCCCCTCACCTTTTTATGCTGCTCTCCTGCATCTGTTTGAATCCTGAGTCAGCATCTGAGTCCTGTTCCTGAAACCCCTCCTGATTTCATGGACAGGCTGGCTGAGAGAAGAGTCCAGGCACAGAGAAAATGAGTGGTGATGGAGCCAAGAGCACACTGAGATGGGTTTGATTCTCTGAACCATGCTCTTTCGGCTGAGCCTTCCTGTCTCTCTCATAATCCCTCTACTTACTTCTGGAGTCAATAATTAGGATAATTATATAGTAACCTGATATAATAAGTAGCCACTAAATCAAACCATACATCAACGAATAATATAACACTAAATTATTGGAGCTTTGATTTGCTCTTTCAATACTTTCGGGGGATTAGCAGTTCAGAAAACAAAACAAAGGTGTAAAAGCAGCTGATTTTCCTTAGAAGAAAATTCCTTTTGCTTACATAAAGGAGGGGTCAGTCAAATGGCAGCAGAGTGAACTCTGCTATCATGAGAATGACAGACACATCAGTCATTTCCTACATCTGATGCAACTTAATTATTGGCACTTCCATGCTTTTAGCATCAAAGTAGCTGGACCTAATTTAGTAGTTGTTTGCAAGGTCTGACCTGCAGCTGTGTAAAGTACACACAAGCCAAGCATCTCTATTTAGGAAGGATAGTTTGTTGCTTTTTTTTCCCTTTCAAAGAAAATATTTTCCATTTGTTTTTCCACTCTCTCGCTTAAAAATATGCCTTTAGCCAAGCACATTTCAAAGGAACATAAATATGCTTTTCTCCCTAAATGTCCCTATTTATATCTATCAACTGCTGGCAGGTTTGCTGGGGTGAAGGTGATGTTGTGCAAACATACCACTTTAACCCCCTGAAAAAAAATTGTCTTAATTGCCTTGTACTCAATTCACTAAGAAAGATTTCTGTCTTTAACAAGAAGAGACGAGGAGTGTGAGGGAGGATTGCATATAATAAAACATCCTGTATTTTAATTTTGCAGCGACTGCTTTGCACAGCAGTTTTTCTTATGCCTTGCAGAGCCTGGTAGTGTCTTTTCCTGTTGATGTGGAAGAAAATGGCCATGTAACATCTTGTGGCATTTCTCTGCATGCATGTTTCCCCAGTTTGATTTCTGGAGGTGAGGTAGTACACCCTTACCAAACCCAGACCATTCAATCACTTCTGGCATCTAGTTTGGCCACAGACTCTTTTTTTATGATTGACAGAAAATCACAAGCCTCCATTACTTAGAAAAAGATGGGAAATTAATTCTTCCTCCCACAGAGTACCCTGAGGTGAAATACCAGCAGTGATTATAAAATTGCCTATGTGCTACAAGGATGACGCGTGTTTTAATCCCCATATAAACTCCAAGAGAGATAACTACCTTCAGATCCACCTCTGCTTTTCAGTATTGGTTTTAGCATTTTCTAGGCAGGCAAACCTATTTTTTTCCACCGCCCTCAGTTAACTTTTAATTCCTCAATGAACAGCAAGGGAATCCAAGTGCTGACAGGAGCGGTCTGGCCAATCACTCTGCTGCAGTTTGAGATGTTACTGTTCCCAGTTGCTGGCTCTTCTTTGCTGGCTGTGATTGGTGTCACCACAGCCAAGTCAGCAGAAGGGAACATATGCCTGCACCTCAGTTGCTTCCATACAACGTCCAGCATGAACGCATCTTCAGTGACAGCTCAAGACGAGACACTAACTTTTCCCCAAAGCAGCTGATGGTCATTCTTCTCTACTGCCTCTGTTTTGGGAACGGTAATTTGAGGTACACTTCAGTGAATAAGAGAATTCCACTTATCCTATTGGCCATACTCTAGTGATGCTCAGCATCCAGAAATGAAAAAAATCAGAAAAAAATTTATGCAGCTGACAGTGTGATGTGCACCTGAAATCAATTTAGAAGCAGCAAAGCCTGCCGAGACCACGTTCCTCACAAGGAGCACTGCTGAGTGATGGCCTGATACTGAACCAGCTGAGGTTTCTGAGAAATTGCAATCCAAATCCAATGTCTCATGAGCAGGTGTGGCTGTGACAAAGTCCAGGTCAGAGAGATGACGTGCAGATCTGCTTGAGCACAGTTGCCTCACTTGGCCTCAGATAGGGGGAAGAAATGCAAGAATGTGAAGTACAAGAAAGTCAAATTAGGGTTGCCCTACCAGGAAAGAACAGGTTAGAGAGAGACTGGACTGCACTCAAAATGCAGATCAATGAAAAAAAGGGCTGGTATGGTTTAACAGGCATCTCTCTTTAGCTTGCTTAAAGAAAGCTTGTCTCATGTTTGGCCACTTCTATGACAACCTGCTGGAACCCCTGTAAAGCACCAAACTAAAGCCTCCCTACAATCTCAAACAACAGGACAGGCACAAAGATGATGAAGTAAAATTTCTTAGCTTTATCCGCAGAACCTGGACCAAACACTTAAAACATGCTTAAGACAGTCCTCATGTAATGCTTACTGCAAATTCTTCCTCCCTGTTGTCTGCACCTGCCTGTGGCAGGGAAAAATGGGCAACTCAATAATAGAACCAATATGATTTTCAACAGAAGCTGATTTATTGTTTACATTAAACCCCAGTTATAGTTTCTAGCACTACTGCCCATGTGTACAGTTGTCTCTCAATTGGCTAAGCCACTTGTCCATGAGGCAGGCACACATCCTTCAGGACACCTAATTGGTCAAGTGTCCATCATCACATCCTGTGTCTTCTATCTAGGTTTTGCATTCTTTGTAAGCAGGTTCCCAGACTCTCCATTCTATTTTTCAGTCCCGTTGTTGTCTCAGTAACCTTGATGAATTTCTGAGAACCCTGAAAACAAGACTGCAGGTGGCTTGTTATCTACAAACAGTTTGGCTGGTACACAGAATGGCCTAAGTTGTACAGGTACATTGCTACACCTGCCAGGTGAGACGTGCCTCTGAGCCAACGCACCAGGCAGAACCAACCCATGACACTTGGGAAACAGGACCCTGAACCTCCTGAGTCCCACTCACTCTGAGAAACAGATCACAGCCTTAGGAGAGAGAAAAGCCTGCCTAAAATCACCAAGTATCTCTTAGCCTCTTCCAGTGACAGAGGCCTACAGAAACTTCTAGCAAAATATTAAGTTTTTGGCTACAGAATCAAGGACAAGGTTCAGGAATAAAAAAATAAGATAAATCTGATTTCCAGATTGCCTGACTCCCAGATACAGAGATTTTTGAGCTGTCTAGCACCTCTCAGATCCTTAGAGGACACCTTGGTAGTACTAGAGCCTCTGCCATCGGCATTGTGCCTTTTCACATGCTCTCAGAAATCAACATTAAAGATCTCAGCTCTGTCCCCTCTTACATCTTTCCCCAGAAGCAAGAAAAAGATATCCAAAACACAAACTCCCAAGATTTCCATTTATTTATTTATTCCATGTAGGCTACCTGCCACCTCTTTCATCTGCTTGGGCTATTATTCAAACAGAATATTGCCAGGCTCTGACCCCCACCCTTGGTGGCTGCTCACTGGGTTTGCAAAGTTACTTTGCTCATTGAGGCACATCTCAAGAAGCGACAACATTCAGTGCTTCAGACACCTCAAAAAAATTCCTCCCAGCTCCTCCTAAAGCCTGTGAGTGCCAGACAAATTTAGACTTACAGCTTTTTGTTCAAATCACCTACCAGTCACCCTCACCTCTAACCACCTCTCTCTGGTTCACTACCATGCAAGTCAACTGACCATACACAGAGGAAGGTGCCAATTTGCAGGCTGAGGTAAGAGCTGGTGGGAAAAGCTGGCACACCAGTTTCACACTGATAACCACGTTACACAGACCTTGCAGCCAAATTCTCCCCATCACTTTGGTGCAAATCCACGCTGCTCCCTGGGGCTGTATCAGTGTAAGGGAGAGGAAAATGAGGTTCTAAGGATGTACCAAATAGGGCTGGGGAAAGAGCCAGAAGGTATAAGGTTACACCAATGTCAATGCACTTTAATGTTACTTTGCTTTTTGAATCAAAGAATTCAGCTCCTGACAGAAGACAGACCTGCACTACCTCCAGTAGCTTCCACAGTGCTAAAACAAGGTCTTTGTAGCATCACTGCTCACAAGGAGACTTCTGTGAGATAAAATACTTCCTGAAGCTGAACAGTGTCCCAAAGTCAAACAGATAAACATAAAAGCTGCAACCAAACCAGTCAGGAATTCTCTTCCACCTACATTACTGCTGACACATGGTGATCAGCAAGAACAGAATGTGTGCCATCAGGTAGAAGATCAAGAAAAAAGATAGTCAGGAAAAAAGAAGAAAATTTCTACAGAAATACTTTACAAGGCAAGCTACAAATGAAAAGAAAGGAGAAAACAATCTGCTTCTATTTAGGTTTTGTAAATTTGTCAACTTCATCTAATCCCAGATTGCCAAGAGAAGTGTGTGCCCTCAAATGAAAATTGATTAAATAACTCTAAGTGAGACTGGGTGCCTGGGGTGCTCTGCTGTCACAAAGGAAGGTGCAGTTCCCCAGTGTGATGATACTGCCAGGCCAGGCAGCGTTTTGTAAATAAGTACCACCACTATGCTAATTTTTACTATTTTACTTAGGCTATGTGGGGAAGAGTAGCTCCCCTCTAGAAGTGGCTCACTACCTACATGCAATGCATGCCTTGCTCCAGCTATTTGTGATGTATAATCCCTGCTCATGCATTGCAGCAGGCTAAGATCATCAGAGGCACAGAGACTGCCTCTTTCTCACTTCCTTAAAAACCACTCAGCCCCCAGGAAATCTGCCCTGGGTTCTCTCCACAGCCCACCGAGGCTCCAAAGTCTCTCTGACACAATCAGAATTTCTACTTGGGTGGCAGAAATGCTGAATGGTGAAGGATCCCAGTGGGAGGGAAGCAAGGAGGAAATTAAACAGGAGAAAGGACTGCCAGAGGCCCAAAAGGCTGAGAAAGAGAATTATAAAACTGGGGTAGGTCTGTCCGAAGGGCATGTCACCAGTCCAAAGCACATTAACCACTGAAGTTCGTGCAAGACTTAATCCTTCCTGCTACAGAAGTGTCCCTTGATGGTTGCTGCAGATCTACAGGAATAAAGAGGAGGGATTTTTTTTCCCCTCTCGGTAGACATTCATGGTATCACATAAGAGCCAGATGATTTAATCTAATCATTCCTGCTCCAGCTGGTATTTTCTGTATGGAGGTGACAGTGCTTTAAATTAGGGCCTTGCATATAAAAGGCTTGTGTGTTTAGTTTAATCAAATGTTCATTTCCTCACGTTATGTTTATATTAAAAGACATCAGCATGAATTTTCATACTGCAAATAGAGGCTATCTTACGGTCTGTGTGCTGAGGTTGTCTTCGGTTGTTCTTCATCTCTATAGCAGCCTCGTGGACTGAGAGGTGTCTCAGCCCCAGGCATGCAGTTTGGGAAAATATGCTCTGGAGAGCACAGTCCAACCTGTGAGGAGATCAGAGCTTTACACAAAATAAATTATTTCTGTAACTTGCCCTTCTTGAGCCAGTCACTGCTTAAGTCACTGGCTTCAGCAGCTGCAGGAGGAGACCTTTTCTGACTTAGTAAACAGGAAAACATTTAGCAGAGAAACGGCAAAATTCTCTCATCACTCAGTGTAATTATTATTTGTTCTGACAAGGGCAGGTCAGCTATAGTACCATACAGCGTTTATACAGTGCCTAATGCCTTGGAAACATCTAACGTACATTAGGTGCAGTTCCACAATAATAAGAATTTGCCTTTCCATAGTTGTTTTTCCCCTGAGGCTCGTGAAGCATTTAGCAAACATTAATTAGTTGGTCATCTTCCAAGTGCATGTGTGAGGTGCTCCTGGTAAATAATCCCTCCCCTACACACAAGGGGCCAGCAGAGGTGCTGAAGACTGAGACCATCACTTTACAATCATAAGAGCTGAGCACTCACCAGCTCAAGTCTTCATAACTGGCTTGATTTTTATTTTTCAGCTTCAGTGTGATCCTGTTCATAAAGTAGGAAATACTGCTCTGAGTGCATAGACTTAAAGTGACCAAAAAAGAAAGAAATACATTGCACAGCATTTAAATAGGACTTAAGCAAAAAGGAGCTTTGTTTGCTTTCAGCTGCCAAAATCGTAACTCAGGGTTCAGCCTGTCCTTGAGAAACTGATGGTACTAAAAGTACAGAATGTAAAGAAGTGCTTCTGGTGCCAAAGCTCCAATTCCTTGATGTAGACTTCTGCACCTCCTATCTAAGATAGGTAAAATTTACTGATAAAAGCCACATCCAGTCCTAGCTCCAAATTTTAGCATGTGGCCTTTCTACAAGGCACAAAGGAAAAGTTTGTTCCTGTTGAAACTTCTCACAGTTTAACTGAAAATATAAAAAACGCACAAAGAAAGGGGCAAAAAGTATTTTCTAACCAAAGCTATTCAGTGCCTCTTCCTCTTTTGTTCCCTCTGGAAAGCTCCGACTGCCTTGGGTACAACAAAGCAATTTACAACTGGTAAGTGAGAAAATTTGATAGCACTTGAAATGGCTTTTGTATTTTCTTCCTCCAGTGCATGAAGAAGATTTTTGAAAAAAACAACACGACTTGTCAGTTCAAAATGCCCCACCCTAAGCTCTGTGGGGAGCTGGCTGTGAGCAGGGGTGTCTGATACCCTGACAGTAACCTACAACAAACTTCTCTAGATATTCAGATAAAGCTGTCTGCAAAGAATCTTGGTGGATGCCTATTCAAGGATCTCTCTCCCTTTATTCCCTGACTCTCCATCTGAGAACACAAAAATTTCCCTAAGCCTGTTCACACTTAGATTCAGTGAAGCCATCGTGGTGTCATGTTCTGGCGCTGTTTTGTGTCTTTGCTCTCCTCTAGCCTTTGTAGACCAGCATGGCATGACTGTCCATCTGTTTATGATTTACTTCTCACAATGACTTGGTCCTGATTACACTGATAAGCACAGTAGGTTATTTGAGGGCCAACTGGACCTCTGTAATGACATTCAAGCAGTACCCAAGTTGTGGGAACATTTCCAATCAAAAAAAGGCCAGTCGAAAAACTCCACTGCACCCTCCCTGAGGAGACCCTTCCTATCCTTAAGCCCAGGAAATAAAACAAAGAAATGATTTTTTTATCTGGCATTCTTTTGCAGTTATCAGTGTCCAAATGAGCCACGAAAACTAAAAAGAAGACAAGAAAAGAAACTGAGGCCTGGGCCTTTCTGACATTTGAAGATGCATATTTGAGAAGAGATTATAAAGAGCAGTGTTCAGTTCAGGAGGCTACATGTTTCATGGTCTCCTTTAGCACAGACGTGAGTCCCTGAGTTAGAGGACCTACCCCCACGTGCAGGAGCTGAGGACAGACCTGGAAAGCGCAGCAGTTTTGGGGGGCACCATGTACTGCCAGGGGCAGGAAAGCCCTCCCTTGTGCGCTGACTCACTGGCACTCGTGAGTGCATGGAAACGAAGGGGAACAAAAGCACAGCTCAAAGAGCTGCAGGATGGAGTCACAGGGTCAGCAGTGAGAAAATACAGAATGCATTTGTAGTCTGAACAAGGTCATTTCCAGCATGTTTTAGGATGATATAAGGCTTTACAGGGAAGGCAAATGGAAAGTATTGCTCACAATTTCTTCTGCTTTATGAGTAAGCTGCTTTGGCCTTTATTTATTTATTACCTCACAGTCCCACAACGGTCCTGGTGTGAAGACCAATTCACTGTTCTTTCTTTCTTGCTTCTCAAAAATACTTTTGCTTCTTGAACCTGACCCTTTCCTGTCTCAATGCCTGGCCACATCACTCATTTACCTCTGTATTTCCAAGAATACCCTTATTTTTAAAATTTGCAACACCTCACTTCCGTGCTGTCATTTCACTTGTGGCCATGCTACTTTAATGCCCCGGATTTTATCCTTTATTCTTATTTTTCAAAGCTCAAAAGCATCAAGTCTCAAAAGTTCTGGGGTACAGGGGAACCTGGCCAACACAGTGGCACCCAGCTGGGTTTGAGCCAGCCCTGACAGGGAGGCCAATTGATCCAGACATCACTGAACCACAAAGGTGGCACCCATAAACTGACACATTTGATATAAACATTCAACACAAAAGAGTGCTTTTAAGCCAGAAAAGTGCATAAAACATAGTGTTCTGCAGGGGGTTCACTAGCAATTTTACCCATATAAAATACCTAATAAAGGATGGTATACTCTGCCTTTTAAACATGAATTGAGGCACAAAGAACTGTAGATATCTATAGATGGCCTAATTTGTGAGGAGGGATTTTCTGAGTACCAAGACAAAACACAGCTGTAGGTTTTTTCTGTAAAGGGCTTGTCACACACATGAGAGCAGCTAGCATATTACCAATCCTGATCGCTCAAACATTATGAGCAAGGCCCCAACATACTTTGAAATTGGCTGAAAAACACATGAGATTTATGACAAATAACAGTATTTTGAACTTCGTATGCCTTCTGGCTTCTGAACTGGGATTCATGTTTTCAGTCTTACCTCTTCAATTATAAACCTTTTTATCTTTTTCTTTTCTTTACTGGTTGTCTATTGTTTTAATAATGAAATATGAGATTTTGGTTATACACCTGACTTCAGTGTTGAGGGATTTGAGAGAATACAAAACAAATAACAGAGACTTGCAGCATGATGGCAGGATGCTGGTAATATTCCATTTACTGAGCACCATGAGCTATCCCTGCCTGCCCTTTGGCCATCTGCTGCTAGCACTCAGCTAGAATCATGCAGATTTTTTTTAAAAAGAAAGAAACAATCTCCAACACCAGGAACTTCATGTGAATAAACATCAGACAAGCATGAGCTGCCCCCTCAGAGTACCCACAGTACAGTAGCACACATTTTGGGGGTGTGTGAGGGGTATAACTGCAAGAGGGGCCTCAAGGATTAATCATCCAACCCCCTTTTGAAAATGCCAAACTTGGTACCTTGGCAAAGCTTGACACAGAACGAAATTGAAACATGCAGACAAAGTAACTGGGGGGGGGGGGAGAACTGTTCTGAGCTTATTTATAGCATTTTGTTTCTGCTGAGTACTAGGGGGGAGGTGGGGAAGGGAGGAAGTGAGGGGGAGAGAGGGAAAAGAAAGATAAATTTTGGTTGTTGCTGTCAGATGGAGATCCACTTATCTGTGGCAGAAGCCCAGACAGCTGCATGACTCTAAATGAAGAAATTTAATTAAAAAGTAAAAAAAATTAAATTAGGATAAAAAAAGAGAAAAAAAATTAGGACTTCTTGCTTCTCACACCTACCCTGATGTATAAATAGAGACTATGTGATGGATGAAGGGTACTTATTATTTCTTTGACTTCTATGTGCGTAAAGAAATCGACAATACTCTCTAGTGAACCAGCAGGATGATCAAAAAGCTAATGGCATGTTGCTGCTATTCCAACTTCGCTGCTCTAGTTTAAACCATACCATGCAACATTTTGGCAACCCAAGTCATAGTCCCAGTCATAATACTTATTTCACACTTAAAAAAACCCCAAAAAACCAAACAAACAAACAAACAAAAATCAGGGGGAAAGTTGGCACAATTATGAAAGAAAAGATTTTGGAAAGCAGGTTAGCTGAGCTCATATTCTGTCAGAGCTACACCTCTCATAAGAAACGTGCTGATAAAAAATGTGAGTGGATGTGATTCTCTTTTGCACCCCTTGCATACTTCGACTTGCCTTCTGCCAGCACAACTTAGAGCAACCTCACAGCCTTTCCTGCCTCAGCTCCCAAGGTATTTGCAACACAGCTCGAAAGAGACGGAGCACCTTGCCCTTCTGTCTATACCCACAGCTTTTGCTAACACATTCGCTTTCTATTTCACTTTATGGCACAGTAAGAGAGATTGGTATTAGTACTTTTGACCTCTCTTCATGCCCATGGATGTGTGTGTGTACTTTCTGTAACACATCCACCTATCTGAAGTGGCATAAATATGACTAAATTTTTTTTTTTTCTTCAAATCTCAGAAGATTCAAAGTGTCACTGCTGTGAAGTTAGAAAATTCATTCCAAGTCATATTTATCTAGGTCAGGATGTGGGAAGACTTTTTTTGTGTTCTGCATATGCACGTCACCAGTTTTGCTCCTTGTTACTACACAAGACTGGGAGCTGAAGAGCCAGGGAAGATGACAGCTTGCTCCCTGCTTCCGGTGGACTTGATAGAAAATTCCTTTTTGTGTTCCTTATAATGGAGTCTCGTCTCATTTTTAGCACAAGAGATGCTTTGGCCAGTATATTACAAACACCATGCTGACAGTGCCTATATGTATCTCTGTCTCTGTGCCACATCACCACTGGCTCTTCTTTAAAGCAGAAGAGAAGAGCACCCCACAAAGTAGGGAACAAGTTAACAAAAGGCTTCATTTATCTCCAGCTGATACCAACATGACAGTGAAATGTGGGGTCAGATTCCAGGCATATTCTTGCAAGGGCAGTAGGAGTGAGGGGAGTAGCCCTTGTGTGGCAAAACCACAGGCCCTGCTAGCAGAAGGCCAAGTCCTGATGCAGATTTCCAAGCAAATTTAGGGAAGTCTTTTCCTCTCCTCCACCACTCCTAAGACTGATAAACCCTGTGGATACTGATGGCATGCTCAGAGGACAGCAGCATATGGTGCTTGTGTTTAAAGCCTGATCATTACATGGTACAAGCAACAAATTCCCTGCTCTTTAAAAAAAAAAAAAGTCATTAGTAAGGTAAACCCTGTCAGATAACACTGATATTATACAAAATAAAGGTAAATCCTGAATGGAAAACAAAATTGTGGACAGAATACTAGAACAGGAATTTTACATATTCTTTCTGTGTAAATAAAAAAGTGAACTTAACCCACCATTAAAGCTTTGCTTTATGATGCACAGTTGCTGGGGGAAAATGATCGTAATGTGTGTTAGACACTCACCCACACACCAGCAACAAACCAGCAAAGGAATGTACACTTTGCCTACCTTTGCACGGAAAAAAAAAAAAAAAAAGCTGCAATATAAAGTTTAAGGGATCTGCACTCAAGATTTATCTAGCTATGATGTCCTTGGGGTCCAAACAGAGCCTGGGATTCATGGGAATTCTCCCTGCTCTCTGCACCTCTGTCCTCTCAAATGATGAATTGGAAACTATGCAGGGAGACTACTGCTGCTATTAGACCTGTGGAAGAGGAACTGCACCAGAACTGCTCCCAGAGCAGAAACCAGGATGGGTTCCTGTAGCCAGGATCAGAATGTAGAAGGCAGACTCATGCTGCTCTCATGTCCCCTGCTCCCCAAAACCCAGAGGGTCAGCTGTTGGGATGAGGCAGTGCTACTTCACCGTGTGTGGGGCTACCAGCACACCTCTGCTTCTTCCTGGATGGTGCTTTCCTATTTGATTATTTTTTCCATCATGCATTTCTTACTTCTTTAAGGGTAGTTATTAATCACATGGCCCAGGAGTGGTGGGGCTTTCCTCTAACCCAACATTACCATGGTGAGGGATGAAGCCAGCATTGTGCTTGGGGTTGGAGCACTCCCTGCTCTCTCAAGCTGAAAGATGGCTTGTGTTCAGAGTGCTGTGCATGACCAGGCTCCACACAGGATGCAACAGGCTCAGCTTGATGGGAAATGAAAAGGACATAGACTCTTTTGTCAGCTTGACTTGGTCTTAATGATGTTTAAATGTCTGAAGGTCACTAAATTAGAGTTCAGAAGCTTGGCACAAAGGCCTTTCTCTAAGATTATCTAGGTTTGCTGAAGTAAGACAACAAAAGAGAATAAACCAAACTGAGCAAAACCAACAGCTGCTGCTGCTGAGATGTTATTCTTCTCATTAAGCCTATACGCTGAGCCTATAGAGGAGGCAGCACTTCCTGCCTCTCTGGCTGACAGTTCAGTATTAGAGCACAAAGGCAGGTCACTGTCCTTGGCGATACGGTAAACAAAGATAAGAGCTGAAAGCAACAGAATATTTTTTTAACCCTGATAATTCACTCAGTATGAATTCCATTGTGGAGAGATTTATTGTTTACTTAGAACTCCTCAAAAGAGCTCCTTGAGAAAGTGCCAGACACAAAGCACACATTTCAGCTGAAAGCACTGGCTAGGCCTACTCAGGGCATCTGCTACTCATCCCTGAACTCATGTATGTGAAATATAAGTGAACCTGCTGGGAAAATGCAGCCCCAAAGCTTTGCCCAGATCTGCTTGTTATCCTGGGCTGGGAACTTAAACAGATGTCTTCAACGGGCAGTCATGCTCATGAAAAAGCTTTGTCAAGATGCCAACAAAAAAACGCATTGCTTTCCTTCTCCACTTGCAAATTGTCTGCAGCAGAGCAGGACAAGAGTGAAAACCATTGGTATATTATCTGACACTCTTGGTAGAAGAAGGATCAGTCTTCCCTCTGCCTGGCCCAAGTAAAACTGCCCATTGCCTTCCCCTCCCAGTTCATTTCCCCAAATGCAGACACACCACACCACTACAGGGGGAGGCAGGAGCAGACATCATCACTGCCAACAGCAGAGACTGCCTTATCTTTTCTGTGTAATGGCTCAGCAGCTTAAAGTAAAGCAAGAGTTTAAACATTTGCTGATTAGAAGGGCAGGGCATGAGATGAGAATTTGGGAGCTGTGAGTGCTGATAGAGATTGGGCCATTTATTCCTGCCATGGCTCCCCTTCCCACCTTGGGAAGTAGAAATAAAACCTCTCCTTCTACCTACCTGGGACCTCTAAAAAGTGCAAAATCCCAGGAATACCAGGCATAATTGCAAACCCAGCCAGATTAGATTTAGGGGAAGTGCCTTCCAGAAGAGTGTAGTCAGGACTGGAGGAGCACCCAGGGATTTCTCATGGTTGGTGCTTTACATTTCACCTTCCCTACCTTTTCATAGGATCTTTGGGTTTCAACAGAAACAGCAATCTCTTTTCAAGGAGGGCACAAGCAAATTTGTTGAAATGCTCTTTTTCAACATGTGTTTACTGAGGACATCCTAGGATTGCTAGAGATGAATTACCTATAGCCTTGGGCTGTGCTATAAAGTGGATTGTGAGTTTAAAATGTTTCTTTTCCCTTTTCTGAAAGAACTGTAACCTTAGCTGTTCTAAAGTTTCCAACAGCATTCTTGGGCTTAGTTTTTGTAAGCTGATTTCATCTTCAAAGCCTACATTAGTTCTTGTCCATTCTGACTAGGCCCTCTATATTTCTCTGAGCAATTAAGAACTCTCTTTAGCTCTCACAGCACTGCAACACCCACAGGAGGTGCACGTCCATATTCCTCTTGTTGTGTTTTCAGATCTCCACGACTCTTGCTCAGCGGGTACCAGTTGCTCTATTGCTTGCAGCAGGCATGTACTTGCTCTTTTTCAGCTGTTCTCAGAACCTCTTTTTAGCAGCTCTCTTGCCAGATAATCTGGCAAGTCAGAGTACAGAAGCAAGTTCTGTTATCTGTTCCAAGGGAAGTTTTTCCAGGAGCACTCAAAGATGCCAAAATCATGGAAGAGTTGTTTACAAAGGTCAGTATACACTGCACCAGCATGCCAACCAGCTTCTGATACTCAGGTCAGCCAGGGTTTATCAGTCAAAGTAGTGGTTCTTGTTGGTTGTAAGAAACTAATTTAATTGAACCCAGTCAGCCCCCAAACAGAAGCTGAGTGGCTGTGGAGTCCTGAAGAAAGGAGCAGTAAAATCAAGGAATTCCAATGTATTATTGTAGACTCATGGAAAAGGAGGGATATGCCAACATATGGTCATCACACTCAAAACACACTGGGGATCTTATCTGCTGGCTCCTCCTCATTTTATGTGCTTAAGATGAGACAGAGGCCCTGCACCCACGCACCTACACCCTGTGCTATTTGTACAGCATACAGCACGTTTATACTGGTATGCCATCTGATATATATTAGAGTACTGTGTACTGATTGGTGCAACAGGGCTGGGGCTATGCCTCACTTTCAGAGCTGGAGGCAAATTCAAGCACAGTCTGCTAAAAATCACTGGATAGCATAATAAATTAGGAAAACTCCACATCAGTACAAACACAGCTCTACTGGCCCCTTTCCCTAGACCCATTTATCCCAACACAGTGAGGAGAATAAACAGTACTAGCAGGACACATTTGCCAGGGAACTGTATCTATGCTATGGCACATCTCAATGCAGATATACAATAACTAGAGCTGGTTATGAGTGCTGGTGGAAGAACCACACAATACATCTCTCCTGTGTAAATGTGAGGCTGCTGAAAGCAGCAAGCAACTCCACATCCAGGTGTGAATATGGAATGCACAGTACACAAATAGGTAGGAGCCCTCGCTATTGCCAAGAGGTATTGCTCCACCAGTGTCTACCTCTTCTCACGGATCAGCATTTGAACATGTGCCCATGCCTTGTCTGCCATTCCTCAAAAAGAGCTTGTTTTAAAAAAGAAACAAAACTACAAACTTCAGGGAAACATCTGAAAAAAACCCCATGGTAAATAGATTGATATAATTTCTTCAACTTGGGTAAGTTGTAAGTCTATCTCTTCATAGGAGAGAAAAGGAATCAGCCCCCTTTCAAACAGTTGCGACAGAAAAACACGTTTCCTGATGGTAGACTTGCCTAGTTTGAATAATAGACTGTTTTAGAATTTGTGTATCAGACAAGAAACAAAATAAAAATATAATTCAAAGGCATCAAACTAAAGATGTTGGTACTGAAAAAAAGGAATTTATGTTGATAGAAGCAGTTATATATTTATATACTTCCACGTATGCTAAAAAGCTGCGCGACATGAACTGCATTGGTTTCTAAGTTAATATAGCTATCAGCTCTAGCTATATGATGTGTATAGATAAGTATAGCTATATACACATGTGTACACCCACCCACATCCTGTTCTCCCTTCAACACCATACACAAAAATTCACTGTTCTTTTCTGCAAGACCAGCCATTTCTGGAATATGGAAAGGGCAATTTATATATAGTATTTTTCAACAAAGATCTAATTTAGAAACAAGACCAAAAAGAGCACAGATTATAATAAAGCACTCATCCACACGGTATTGACTAAAGTTTTCTATCACAAGGCACTTCAGAAATAAGCATCAGAGTCCCACACCACAACGTACATTCACACAAACACATATGCGTGCACACATGCACACACAAAGGCAAGACTAACAGTTATTTGTATTTCCTACTTTGAGAGACAGGAAACCTCCCTTTGCATCTGCTTTTTTCTCACTAAGAAGAGTAATTTTAATTACAGACACTTGGCAGGATGCCAAGTTTGATTTTTTTTTTTTTAATGACATCTGTCTAAGCATTTTTAAACTTCCTGCTCAATGTAACTTCCTTCATTTTATAGACCAACACCCAGTTACAGCAAAAAAGAGAAGGGAGTAGCAAATGATTTATTCATTTTTCATGTTAACTCTTATCAGGTATATCAAGCAGTTCATTGTTCTGAGAACTGATGGTACAGAAAGCAGATTTAGAGGGGGAATTTAGGACTCAAGCAGTCTGGGAAAGGAAGGAAAAGAAAAAGAAAAATCATGCATGGAAAAAACCAACACAGTTGTAACTTAACCCTAAAACAACGCAATGGTTCCTGTTTCGCAGACTGATTTTCCTCGGTTTGGCTAGGTTTTTTTTCAGGGGAAAAAAACAGAGGATTGAGAATAGGGTAAGAGTGAGGGCAACATTAAATACTTAAAATATGAGGCATCAGGATATGGATGCCAGATAGGTCAGCTTGGCACCAGGCAAATTTCTGCTGCATCATTAAAGCTCCTCTGGGCTTGAGTAGTGCCAAAGAGGTAGAGTCTGGACTCACAGTCCACATCCCAAGCTGGCACAGCCTCCTACTTCAGTCAGGCTACTGGGACAGGAACAAGGAATCCTGAGCACCTCTAACAAAACTGACTGGAGAAAAAGCAAACATTTCATTTTCAGATGCTGAGCATTAAGGCTGCCTTCCCTCCTTTTCCCTTCATTCTGTCATTACTCATGGCTCACAAGGCTGTATTGCACAGCTTGCTGTTTTCCTCCTGCATATGGAGCACGGGGAGCTAAGAGGTGAAAAGGAGGGGGCAAAAACACTGCCAGAGAAGGAAAGCTGAATAATGCAGGAGCAGGGAAAGGAGAGAATGCAGCAGCAGAAAAAAAGGAGAGATAAATTCAAAGTAAGCGCTGTAGGACAGAGGGCAGGAAACAAGGACAGCAGCAAAGGTGGATGGGGTGGCAGGGAAGCCACCCTGCTAGTAATCACAGCTTTTCAGGTACCTCAGCCTTCCCCTGAGACTTAGCAGGGGATCACAGCTCTTGGGGTGGGAGAAGGCTGGGGTTCAGGCTGCACAGGAGCAGAGAGCAGGAGAACTGGTGAGGAGCATGGAGGTCCTTCTGGCCACCCATTCCTTGCTGTGCTGGAGCTCAAGCCACAGGCAGGTAGCCACACCTGGCTAACAAAAGTCCCAGGGGGATGGGATTTATAATGCACATCAGAAATGCAGCTGTGTCAGCTGTAAGAGTATCTGTCTCGTGCTGGCCCCACTGCTGGGACACAGGTAAGCCTAATGAATTTTTAATGCCTTGACACCAAAGCTGCATTTCCCTTCTTTGCTCCAGACAACCTAGATTACATTCTTTTGACTTACATGTTTTTTTGAGCAAGGTAAATCATCTTTCAGGATACATGAACAACATAAAACAAATGGCCTGGGAAAACTAAGTCTGTCTCCTGCACTTTTTGTTCTATGGAGATGTAACCTACAGCCACTCTGAAAACACTGCAAAAGTTTCCATGTGCTTTTTAATTTCCTGATCCTGGCTGGAACCAGAACTGTGAATGCTGCAAGTCTCTGGAGGAAAAATTGGTATTGTCAGATTCTGCCCTAATTTTCCAAGATCCAGGAGTTTCAAAGAATATCTCAGCTCTTTAAGTGTTTGGAGACCTCAGCCTCACAAGTGGCTGACTGCCTTCTGACTTGAGTCAACACAGCTGGAAAATGGAGGAAAAAAAACCCCAAAACCCTGAAACCTCACTGAAAACCAGATGTTGCCATTGAGCAGAGCTACTGTGTTAATAAAACACTAGCACCCCTGCGCTCCCTGAAACAAAATTAATAGCCCTAATAGATTTCCCAAACTGTTCTTTATGCCAGAAAGAAAGCAGTAGAAAATTTTTTAGGGTTTGAAGAGGCTGTGGAGAGGTATGGTTTGGTGCTAGCACTGGGATTTTTCCCACAGTGCTGTGGGAAAGGTCTCTATTTTTAGGGAGGACAGGCTGTGTTTGCCATTTGGCAGGAAGCGATCAGGACCAGTGATTGCAACATTAGTGCTGGACATGAACGATGTGTCACAACACAGGGTTTGGTACAGCACAAAAATGTTGCTGACGTGTGCCCAGTGTTGTGTGCCACACAGTTTAAGCAGGGTCAGGAGTTTACATGTACCCCCGGGGTATACACTATTCTCCCAGTGGTACTCAAATTGTAGCTTTAAAAGAAAACATCTCCATGCTGTGGGCAGTAAAACAAAGTTTTCAGAGCCGTTTTGCTTAAAAAACAGTGGAGTTTCTTTGCATACTCCAATCAAAGATATTTTTCTATCGACTCTGAATGCTTCACAGGATGTAGATGTGTGATGCGATATGGTACATACACAGCTAAGCAGGAATGCAAGCAAGAACTGAAAAGCAACAGTGGTTTGTTTAAACACCCTGTTCCATCCCATCCAGGCACCATCCCATTATGGGCCACAGGGGGACAGCTTTCTGAGGCCACCAAGATCTCAACAGTTGGAGAAAACGTTTGTTCAAATGCCCCTGGGGTTGCTCTGAAAGCAGCCACTGACATGACATCCACAGCCCTCTGCAGCAGAACCGGCAGTGCCGATTTGTTAGCATGTGACTTGGAGTTGCCACTAACTAGAGAAAGCTCATGCCTTTGGAGGAAAAACTGACCTCTCTCCTTTCTATTGTGCACAGCATCTCCATCTTTTCTTCTCCCTTGGCACAGCAGATGAGGAGCAAAGACAAGACCCGCACTCCAAATGGGCACAGCTCATATTCCTCAGGCCCTGCAAGAGTAGGCTCATGTCGGTGTGGTGTGGACCAAAAGCCAAGAGAAAAATGGGTTCCACCCTCCACACTGCTTTGTTGGGATGGAGGCCCAAGACCACTGGCAGTACTGACTGCTCATGGCACTAATTTTAGGTTGAATCACTGATTTACACTACTGTGAACACCAGTGTCCTTAATCTGTGTGGGTGGTTTATGTTTAGCAACGATAGCAAAAGTAAAGCCAAATTAAAAGTGGAAATATGATGAGGTGTTTCAAATGCAGGGATGTGCATTATAAATAATGTGCTGAATGTATCCTGTGCTTTGGTGCTCAACAAAATAAAAATATGGTATCTTTCACCTAGTAATCTCCAGCCATTTTTAAAAAAAAACAGATGGGGAAGATGACTCATGAAAAAGGTAAAATGTTTTGTGTAAGGTCACAGATCACAATTGCAGTGCTAGAAAAATCAGTTCCTTAAGCTAATTCCCTTGCTTTGTCACCAGATTATATTGGCTACAGTACACATGAGCAATAAATTTGACTTTAAAAAACAGAAGGGCATTAGCAAATTATAATTAAGTGCTCAATCTGCAATGAGATGAATTTTTTTTATAATAAGAAGCAGAAAAAACTAGTGCCTATAAATTACACATTGCAGGAGAGCATTACTCCTTCTTAGAGACAACAACAAATACTTTTGGCAGATTTTGAAGATACAGATGTGTGTATGCCTGTGCGTGTTCAGAATACAGTAAAAGCAATAACAGCCTGGCTGTCCTCTCTGCTGTGCACCTTGATGGGGAAGATAAGTGATACTAGAATCAGAAAACACTTCAGGGCCTGACTTAATTCAAAAATACACAGTATTTTTTACATTAAGACTGCTAAACATGTGAATTGTATTTCTTGGAGTGGATGATTTAAACAGAAGCCCCAAAGAGGCACCAACTGTCTTTGTTAACTCTACAAACTGCATTGACACTCAGCTATTGTTTCTTTTCAGTTGGATGCTGAATGCAAAATCAGCTATGACATGCCATATTCAAACTTTGAGACGCCAGATTGGGACAGCAGCCATAATTTTTTTTTTTTTTTTTTTTTTTTTTTGTGTTAAAGGCACTGAGCATGTAAAGCTTCCATTTACACAGGTGGAAATTGCTGGTGGTTGGTGTCTTTAACAAACTTAAGCACCTATTTAGGTGCTTAAATATAGAATTAGGGGACTAATTTTAGGCACTTGTGACTGAAAATACCACTGCTAAATACTATTTGTGTAGGCTGATGCTGAAATACTACCACGAACTTTTCATAATGTCACAGAAAAGAAGGAGATACACTAAAATTATAATAATATGTTCTCTTCCCTAATGCCCTTTATCTGAGAATCTCAAACACCCATTAATATAAATATAAGCATGCTCCATTTACCATATGAACAGCCTGCGGTCTTAGAGAGCAAGTCAGAAGTTAAAAAAGAAACAAGGAGCTCAAGTAACATTAGTCAACTACCACTTCTCTTTCCTTCTCTGATCAGAGATGGAGGAGCACCATGACTCTCAGCATGCTTCCTATGGTCCTTCTGAGAAAACCAAGCATTGGAACAGGCTGCCTATGGAAGAGGTCAAGCCACCATCCAAGGACATATTTAATAGATGTGGCACTTAGGAACATGGCTTAGTGGTACTTGGTAGTGTTAGGGTTATGGTTGGACTCGATCTTAAAGGTCTTTTCCAACATAAATTCATTGATCATGGATGCCATGGTTAGGCCTGAGGGCATGCCAAAGTTGAATCAAAAGGTAACAATATTTTCAGCTTAAAGTTTGCTAAAAAACCCTTCCTACTGATGAAGGAAATTCTTGTATTACTCAATGTGCTCATTCCTGATTCATTCCCCTTAAACCAGCCCAAGGTACCACCTTCCCCTGGCAGGAGGGCTGGTCAAACATATGCTTCTGCAGATGATCTGAGTGCCAGCTGGCACAGGGTAAGAGTGGAAGTCATGCACAAAAAGCCTGGCCCACATCTTCTCCTGACTCTGAAGATGCTGCTATCTCTGTTACCCACTCCAGCTCTTACTTCCTCCAACTAAGCTGTGCGATGTTGGGTCTGTGTCCTGACTTGCCACTATGCTGGGCAGCCATCCTTTTTTCAGGATTAATCACTTAGATGCCACCTGGGTGCACCTACTAGGACAAGCTTATTACAGCTTCTGGAGCAGTACTGTTGATTAAGCAGTTAAAACACATGCTGCTATATCAATCTAACAAACAAAGCCCTTGTTGTTCTTTGATACACTGACAGCACCAAAGTGGCATGCATCAGGTAGAGATGAGAGCTAAGGGATGTCTCAGCAATCATTAACTTTACAGCTACATGACTTCTTACACACTCTAGAAACTCGAGACACAGGGGTTTAGCCCCCCTTGAAATCTTACCCTCTTCTCACTGCAGCCGTACAATCAGAGTTTGACTGCCAGGAATTCACAGCCAGAGCTGCATGCAGGCTCCCACCCCAGGTCATTGCTGGCACCTTCCTCCTGCCAGGAGGAAGGGCTGGGTGTGATGGGCCTCCTGCCAGAGGTCTCTGGGACTCTCCCTAGGTCATTGGAGGGACAGTTGCACTCCTGCCAGGAGTCTTTTCCCACCACAAACCACCTGGGCTCTCTCTAGGAGCTTTAGCTCTGACTAATTTCAGGGAGTGAGAAAGCAGGCCTGCACATTTAATACAACAGTCTGAGTGGATACACATCCAATACTGGATGCAGAGGCACCCTCTGCACCTGGGGCCAGGACAAACCCCTGCCACTACAGCAGCATGGCCCAGAGAATGCACTAAGTCCTCATTAACAGTGTGATAAATCTTATCTCATCTGGAAAACAGACAGTGTGATGGACAGAAGTTACTTCCTCACAGACCTATTTTTGCCAGTGGTTACTGCTGCTGAGCCTGCTGGCTCTGATAGTTCAAACCCAAATGGTGAGTTTGAACTCCCCAAGTCCTGCAGGACAGAGCAGGGAGTGTGCTGCACAGCCCTGGATGGCTTTTGGAAAGCACAGTGCTGCTCCACATGGCATCTGGCTATTTGTGCTTAAAGCAGGGCAGTTTGGGATGACGGGGATTGTGGACGGAAAAGGGTCAGCCTCCCTTTCCTGCAACCCTCTCTTCTGATCCCTCAACCTCCTCCATGAGCAACTGTTAACAACACACACAGACCCTACTCAGTGATGGAAACTGCTGCAGCAAAAAGATTGAATGAGACAGGGAAAAACTGCTTTTGCAAATTCAAATACCCAACTTTTAGTGATATAAACAGCTTGCCTTGCTGAAGCAGCAAAGCCAAGCATTGATGGCTATGCCTACTTCCACTTCACAGGGGAATTAAAAGATCATTGGCACCAGCCTTTAAACCGATGATGTTTGAGGCCTCTTTGCCCGTCCAGCTGGGGCTGCTACTGCAGGCACCGAACAGCTGGAACGGAGCTCTGGGGGTTCAGACCTGCCTGACCTGCAAGTTTCTCTCACCTGAATGAGCCCCTGAGCCTCCAAATTATTAAATGCTGATAATCCTGCATGAATTCTTCTTTTTTCTTATGCCCACCATTAAGTGGGCTCTTATCTTTAGCAAGGTGAAGTCCAACCCCACCAGAACTTTACAACCTTCAGTAAAATATTTGTAAGCTTCATTTGTCAGCCCCATTTTCCCCCTGAGGGGATACAGTGCCTCTGGTAGCACGCAGCCTGGCACCACAACAGTGGGAAGGAGGTAGTACCTCCAGAACAACCCACAGCAGGGCTTTCCCTGACCACTTCCAAGCTCATAAAGACAACATATGGCACCATGGCCTGACCATCAACATGGCAACTGCAACAAGGTCCTTTACAAGGCTTTTTTGTTGGGTTTTTTTTTTTTCTGTTTGCCAGCATATTACAACAAAATATTCTCATCTTGTTTACAATGTTTGTGCAATGAATAAGCTGCATGTTTTTGTCTTGCATAGTAATTCTTTCTCAAACCTCCATTGCTTTATTTGTACATGCATGCAAGCACAAGATCTGCCACAAAATTTGCTGGTGGAATTTTCACCAGTTAAAAATATTAGAGCCACCTCTTGTACCTCATGGAAATGTCATATGGGGTTGGCTCTCACAGCTGAGCTTTATTCCAGTGCTAAATAACGTTATTAATACTTCAGACAGCATAAATAGCTGACTATCTATTTTTAAACATCTGTAATTATCAGTCTGCTAACTAATAGTTTGCTTCTTTAGACTTTTCCAAACAGTCTTAACTAGGACATAGACAGTAGACATAGATTTATTTCTTATTTAATCTCAGCTATTTCAATTGGAAAAACGTGTCTGCAAAAGATGACTTATTTGCAATGCCACAGTTTCTGTCAATATGACATTCTGATTTAATATGGAGGTTATAGGGCAGGTATGCTTTATTATGCTGTGTCCATTTCATGACACTTGCAATTACAGAAATAATAGTGTTGATCTAATGAATTAGAAATAAATAATTGTTCATTTAATGATTGATATTCACTGAAAACAAGATTATCTTTAATGTAATTGAATAATTAGTTACTGATGAATGGTTCATGATTAATTACAATTTACCTGCCTTAGCAGGATTTTAAAGATCAAATATTCATTATTTTCAATAACAATGAAGAAAGAAAGAATATGACTGTTAAACTTTATGATTTCAACACTATGATTTTTAAAAGTAGTTAAAAGATCTCAAAAACCTTCCTTATTCCTCTGATTAAAATCAAAGCCTGCCTCAGCAAAGATGGTAGACCTCTGCCTCTGGGCAACACATCCCTGTCCATTGTGAACTCCCTGAGCCTGAGGCTTTGGGGCAGGGTTTCAACTGGCACAAATCAGCATAGTTCCTTTGAAACCCACGACACATACAGAAAAAAAATCTATTTAATTGGGCATGAGTAGAGGTCACTGAGATAATTTACACTTTGTAAGGAACTTGGATGCTGAAATTATGGCATCAATGGAAAAATATCAGATAAATAGCTAACTGTTGTCATCTAATAGATCAACAATGGATGCATAAGGATTGATTTATATGACATTATATCACAGTATCACATCTACATTAATAATATCCAGAACGGGAAAAAGAAAGCTACCATGTTTACATATGTCAACATCTTATGAAGACAGATGATGCTAAAACCCTGGCTAGGTTTTATCTTTGTTGCTTTCATCCATACTTGCAGAAGGAAGTATGAAGGAACTCTGATACTGGTTAAAGAAGCTGTTCAGAAATGTTTTCAGGCTTACAGATGCTGCATGCATTATTTTTCTTAAGACATCCTTTCCTTCATTTTGGCTTGCTAATCAGTGTCCTCAGTCTTAGTTGTCCATAAGCAGCCCAACAACCTCAGTGTGTTTTCATAAGAGGGAAGAGGAATGTCAGATTCATCACCACAGATCTCACCACTGGCAAAAAAGCAGTTCATTCATTTAGCACAAAGCATCACTGGCTTTCTGTCTGCAGTCAAGAATGAAAAGAGTGATGGGATCCCTACCAAGAATATAAGAGAGGATCAACTCCATGGAAAATAAGGGTGTGACCACAATAGGTTTTCAAAAAGCACTTAATCTGGCTTAAAAAATAACCCTGATGCAGTTAACTCAAAAACCTCTCTTAAAACTCTTTTGTTCTGCAGGACAATTTCTCCTTATCGAACCTGCTCTATTCTCTATGTTTGGATGAAAGTATTTCACTATGCTGCTTTCTTCCCCATACCTCCTACACATCAATTCAGAGGCACACCTTGTCCCTTCCCTCTCCTTGCCTACCAAGAGCATAATTTACAAAAAAAAAAAAAAAAAAAAAAAAAAAAAAAGTAATTTACAAGGTGGAAGTAATATAACAAATGATGCCTCATGGGGAAACCCCACTGCTCTAATAAAGAACCAGTAGGACCTTGGGATCATTCCTCCTTGGGGAGGGTTAATGGAGGACCTGCTCCTTTGCATGACTGTATTAAATTTGACATTTTTAAAGGAGAAAACACGCCCCACCACAACATAAAAGCTTTTGCCCACAGCACTGCCTATATGTGCCACTGCTAAAGCATGGGAAGTTATAAACCACGTTGCAGTCACTACCAGCAGACAAAGGACTTTCTTCACAGAAAGCCAGAGATTGTGGCAAGAGTTAAAACAAACCATTAAGATTACACAGTTCACTTCATTTTCCCTTAGGAAACTGAAATTTCCCTTTCATTCTACTCCTGCTCTTCCTAAATTAAGTTCAACCCACTCATATAAAAGAGCCACGATATAATATCCTTAAGGAAAATATATTCCAACTGTGAGGTGCACTGCTCCTATCTGAAGATCTTGGAGGTCAAGGCTGTACTAAAAGAGCAACCAAAACACACATGAGCCTGGAGAGTTAAGCAAAAATCCTTTGCAGCAGCTGTCGATGGGAATCCAAGGGAAACCTTGCATAAACTGATGGCTTTGGGGAAGCCACTTCGGATTGTGCGATGGCAGATTCAACCACTGTCTAATGGGAGCATCCTGGAAATTAAATTTTCAGAAAAATTAGTACTCAGAAAAGGCCCTTTTTTTAATACTTCCACTGACTTAGTAAGCTGTGAGTATATAATTTCCCACTCTAGTTTAGACTCACTTCACTCACTTTTTAAAGGTTAATGTGAAAACGAAAACCATTAAAAAGATATCTGCACTCACCAATGTACTAATAACAGCTTTGATCATTAAAGATGAGTTTTATTTAACAAATGCCCTGCTACTGCCAGGACTTGAGATTTTGATCTCTTTTTCTTTCTTCCTGTGATACATTGTAATTGCACCTAGTGATGTTTTAATAGAGGTTTCTAGCTGTTTATGAAGCTTGGAACATGTTCTATGATCCACAATATGTTGGTGCTGTGTGGAGAAGGAGCTTTGTGGATCTTCTCAAATGAGATTCTGAGTGTCTGCTTCCTTGTGAAGGCACATGCTATGATGACCCATGTGTTCTTCCTGGGTTCTTAAGAAAGGGTCCTAAAAATCTAAGATTGCATTTTCACTTCATGCTTCTTAAACTTTCTGAATCTGTTCAAGGCACACTGGAAATCTGAGTACTCTTTGAGGGACCCAATCAGTTCAGTGTTGTTTTACTGGGCAGCACTGGCCCAGACATCTTCTTTTCCTGTGTTAGGAAAAGAGTCAACATCTCTAACATCAACACACAATCTTAAATCCACATTATTTTGTCAGTTTAAGTACACACTGTAAGCTTTTATGAATCTATGTCCTATTAGGTTTTTTGAATATCATATGCTACAATAAAATCCAGATCTAGGGTGGAAATTCTCAGTGGTACTGTAGCAATAATCACAGGAATAAGGATTGCAGCAACATTCCCTCAGGAAGTCTGCTTCGCTCTGTGGTTCCCATGCAGCAGGGATGTGTAAATTATTAAAATGTACCATGCAGGAAAAGAAGGCTTGTATGAAAATAAGTACAATTGCTACTTAAGAAGAGAAGGAAATATTGAAGAAGGGGCTTTTTGAAACACATCTGTAGTTTTTCCACAAAGCAACAAGTGGAATTTTTACCCAGAACTATTTACTGTGGAAGTCTGTTTTGCTTGTTCTATAAAAATAGCTATTTTTTAAATCACAAACACCAGAAACAGGACTACAAAGCAAGTATGAGAGAATTACAAGCAGAAGAGTAGATTTAAAATGTGACAGTAGCCAAGAAGCTATTTTACCAGCACAGAACTCTCTAAATTATCCAAGTTCATTTTACTTGGGCTTGCACCCATTATATACATTTCTCTGCTTGTTCTGGCACACAAGAGAAAAACAGGGAATTACAAGTGACCTGGCACAAACCTTCAAACCAAGTCCATGACAGCATTTACAAAACTAATGCTGTGTGACATGGTTAGCAGGTCAAATGAAAGCAAACCAGCAAGTGGAAGTAAATGATGTAAGAATATTATTTAATTTCAATTGCTGTGTTGTTGCCTTAAAAATAATGCCGCATGGATTCAGAACTCTAAATGGAAGAAAAAAGACCTGCCAGCAGCAGCTGCACTTTACACTTGAGTAGCCACTGGGGAAACCAGGGGCAGGTCCTCAGCCAGGGTAAATTGCCCTCGCTCTGAATGGGACCTGAATTCAGTGGGAGTCTATCTGTTCACCGACTTCAATGAGCTGTGAATTGGACCCAAGAGTGCCAGGTTTCCACCATTTCAGAATGCTCTCTTCCTCATTAAAATGTACTTACTAGTGACAGCAGCCAATGTTAACCTAATGAACAAGGAAGTTCATTACTGACAAAAAGTGCTAATGCATTTTTATGTACCACTGATGACAAAATCATTTTTGAAGAAAGCAGGGCAAGATCCTCACCCCTGGCCAGCTGGGACAAATTCTTCATCCAAACATTATGGAAGATCTCCAACAACTGCCTTGCAAGCCTAAGTGCAAGTACCACCTTCCTGGGGAAATTTGTGAAGTATCAGTACTGTGAAGACTTTATCTGGCCTTTTCCTGAAGATCCAGTTTTCAGTCAGATTCCCAAAGTCTCTCATTATAAAAAGAAGGTGTAGCCCTTGCCCCGGGGAAGCTGAAATAAGGACAGGTGCTAAAAGGATGTTTCTGGGATTTTTTTAGTACACAATTTTTAAAGACTTTTTGCTTCTACCCTCTTTGTTCTGAAAACCACACCAAGCTTCTTAAGGTCTACACTGCATTTAAGGCTACTACTGTTGTGGATGTAGCAGATGAGAGTAATGCAAACCACACCAGAAGCAGAAAGGTCAGTGAGAGATGAGACTCACCTGAGTAACTAGAGTACTGCTTCAGGTAATTAACTCGTCCTGTCGTCTGGACTATGGTTACTTAGCTAACCAAAAGCTAAACAAACCCTTTCTCTTGGTTGTGCCACAGTTACTTCACCACACACATGGGGTGTGTAACTAATGAGAGCCAGACGAAAACATTGCAGGGGGGTTTTCAAAGCATGAATGCCTGTTTGTCTCCCCAGCTACCACTTCAGCTTTTAAGAAGCAGCTGGTAAAATGTCTGCCCTGAATCTTCTCTGTCCAGCACCCTGCCAAAATAGTGATACTTTTACAAGCTGAACATAAAATGCACCCTGATGTGCTTACCTCAGAGCTGCATAAGAAGGAATTACACAAAAGACATTCTTCAGGGCATCAGGCTCACCAGCTCCTGAATGGACGATGAGTGATAGCAGAAGCCTGTAAGTGAATCTTAAAAAGAACTTGAGTCACCTCAGGACAACTCAATTCAAACAGCCCCGACAGACTGCAGAGTAAGAAAGGATTACTGCATGCAGACACATCCTTCAGCTCTCCAGCACGCTTTCAGTATGGAGCACACTGCAGGCAAAAGCAACAATATTACTGTGCCACAGGGATCACACCCAGAAGCTGGACACACCTTGCAAGACCACTGGTCCTATTTTTGGCTTGCGTGCCAATAACAAGGAATGAAAGATAGGACTCTCTCAAATATAACAAACCAAATCCTAACCTTAGCTCCACCATCCCAACACCAAACCCTTAACCAGCACTGGAAGTATTAGGAGTGTTAATTGCTCTACATCTCCAAGAACTCAACCTCCTGAGAGCACTACATTAAAAGATAGCTCTGGCTACCATCTCACAGCACTGTGCTGAGCAAGAAACCTCCACAACCTGCCATAAATGGAGAGGAAATACAGCATTGCTGTAAATACCATCACGTCTCTGAGCAAAATCATAGTGACAGGCACTCTGGTCTGCTGCAGTTTACAATTGCATGAAATGGGGGTGTGGGTAGGGTACTGTAAAAAATAACAGGTATGTATTTCAAAACAGAGAAACCCATTATTTGCCAGAAAAATGCAGGCAAAAGAACTGAAAGGCAAAGCGTATTGATGGAATCTTAAGTCTCCGGGTGTTGATCTTATTATACTAGATAATTACTTTATCCCCTTATCCACAATGCCATGTTTACTTAGCAGGCATTAAAAAAGGAGGAGAGGAAAAAGGGTAAAAGAACAAAACCTACGACGACTGAAGCTAAATTTATACGCACAACAGAGACAGATAAAGCATCCCAGGGGACCTTATCAGTTTTACACAATAACCAACAGGCTGTTTCCTGTATATAGCAGCTTAAGGTCGGCGGATGTTTATTAGAGGCAGAGGGGAAAGGAAATGCAGTATCTTTGACTGACACAGCATGGATATATGAGAAGTGCTATTTGTGCTTTTGACTTGAATGACAACCACAGTGACTCATAGATGTCTTATACCCATACTCCCATTAGTGCTCCAGGAACACTGAGCAGCACTGTACCAAAAATGTGGGGCTTGTCTGCTCCTGACAAGACATGTTAGAGGGTAGGAAGAATTTAGGCTTCTTCAATCCATTACCATCCCACAGTTAAGAATTGCTGGGATAGATCAACCTCTTTTCACCCTCTTTGATTTTTTAAAAAGAGACATTAATTATTAAACATTTGTATGGTGTCCAGTGGGAATCCAGTCTAGGTTAAGGCCACACTAAATACAGCTCTGTGGTGTGCGAGGGAAATTGGCTGTCTGTGTGCTAATTCCTTTCATTCCTGGAAGCCTTGGGGAAACATGAGAAGAGAGGTAGGCATTTGGTCCACTGTTTTTCTATGAATCAAGCTAATACATTATTGAAGTGGGAGTTCTGGAAACACAATGGGCATGGGGGGCAGGGATATCCTGTTTAACCACAGCTGTCTCTGCTGTGTGGTTATGTTGAGAAGCTCAAACCAGAAGTGGGACAGCAAGATGGAGCAATTAGGGACATACTAAGATTTAACTAAGACCCTTCTCTAGAGAGGCCAATAGACATTCTCTTGTTATCACCACTACACTGTGGTGAGCACCAAGAGAAGGTGTGCAGAGTTCCACTGGCACAGTTTACTTCTGAACACAGCCTGGGGGACAGCCATGGGTATAATTCTTCAGACTCAGAGAGGCAATAGAGCACATGACAGCTTCATATTTCATGAGGAAACAAAGCATATGGAAAACCATCTTGGCAAAATGGAGCAACTTGCTTCTTGGTTGGAATAGGGAAGATAAGAAGTCAGTGTCTCCAGGAAATTTGAACCTAAAGGAACAATATCTCACTTTAGAGAATATGAACTACCCTATTGTACATTAAAAAAAATGCTTCCTTTGCTTTCCCCTCCTCTGTAAGACAATAGAGAATGACACTTCTCTTACTTGATTTTTAAACACCAACCACTTCCCACAGTGCTGTACAGAAAAACAAACAGTAGTCACACTGCTCTTAGGGCTTTACCTATCTTGGCAAAGGACATGACTTTTTTTGTGATTCCATACAGTATTGACATAGTCCCTGAGGTCAGTGGCACAAGATTTTCCAATTCCCAAAAGCCCCCAGTGGGACATGATGGTGAAGGCAGGAACAAGGCTGAAATGGAACAATCAGTCTTTTCCCCTAGCTCCAGGGTTATACTGCCTTGCAAATAAGAAAGGGTGTATGCCACTGTTCTAGAGGGGGTGTGCAACTGGACACATTGTACAACATCTGAAAAAAAAAAAAAGCTGATTATTATTACCCTCTGCAGAAAACAAAACAAAACAAAACCCTTTCCTCCATCACCTTGGACAAAAAGATAAATCTCCACCCTTTGCCCCAATTACCTTCCACCAAAGTTTTTGTGTAAAACTGCACACAGTTTAACCTTACACATTGGTGCCAATCCATCTTCTGGATATGAGTCATGCTTCCTCCATGAGGAGGTGTGTGGAGGGGAGGAAAGCTGTAGCTGAAAATTTTTAAAATATTTCAAATAATACTCACAATAAATTGGATGAAAATTTACTTGCCTCACAAGGAGGACCTCTGATCTAATTAAGAACACTGACTGCTAATCCTAATTCCTCACTTTAGAATTGTATGTTTGTACTATGATCCATGTTTGCTCTGGGTATTCAGGGGGTTTGATTTCTGCAGAAGGTTTCCAGAGAGAGCTCATCTCCCACCTAGATGTCCTGCAAGGGGCAGTCAAAGATCTGAGATTCAAAGGGCATACTGGTATCATACTGGTATCACTGTGCTCAATGCACACAGCTCTCCTGAAAGCCCGAGTCCCATTTGAGTGCCTAAAATGGGGAAAACTTTCAAAGGAATCCAGTACAGTTAGACTCATATCTTTCTTGCTCTGCCTCACGAGCTGGACATCATCTGGGTAAAATGGCAGCAGGATGGAGCTTCTAGCCATCTTGGAATTAGCAGCATGGTCCATAAATACTTGGAGATCAAATACTCCAAGAGGCCCTGCACCACTTATGCCCTGACAACCCCTCTAGATTCAAACTTCTGGTGGCTTAAGACCATCTGGATGCCAAGAGTCCACCCAAAGCTTCTCTATTACTCCCTTTTTCAACTAGATGAGAGGGGGGGAATATAATGAAAGGCTTTTGGGTCAAGATAAGGACAGGGGAATCACTCAGCAATTACTATCACAGGCAAAGCAAACTCCTCTTGGGAGAATTAATTGAATTTAATGCTAATCAAATGAGGGTAGGATAATGAAAAGTAAAACCAAATTTTAAAAACACCTTCCCCGATCCCTCACTTCTTCCTGGGCTGAATACCCTGGAGCTCCTTACCTCCACCTCCTTCCCAGCAGTGCAGGGGGACAACAAAGCAGGGTTACATTTGATTCATCACATGTTGTTCCTGCTGCTGCTTTCTCCTCAGGAGGAGGACTCCTCACACTCTTCCCCTCCTCCAGCATGGGTCCCTCCCATGGGAGACAATTTTTCATTAAATTCTCCAAAGTGAATCCTTCCCACAGGGCTGTGGTTCTTCATTAACTGCTCCAAAGTAGATTCCTTCCATGGGGTGAAGCTCTTCAGGAACAGATTGTTCCAGTGTGTCTCCCTTGTGGGGTCAAGAGTCCTGCCAGCAGACCTGCTCCAGCATAAGCTCCTCTCTCCATGGATCCTGCTCAGGAGCTGCTCCAGTTCAGGCTTTCCACAGGGTCACAGCCTCCTTTGGGCACATACATCTGCTCTGGCATGGGGTCTTCCACAGGCTGCACATGGTCTCTGCTCTTCAAGGACTTCCACAGGCTGCAGGGCCACAGCTACCTCACCACAGGCTGCAGGGGAGTCTCTGCTCTGCTGCCTAGACACCTCCTCTCTCTCATTCTCCATTGACCTGGACCTATTTCTCCCCATGTTCTCACTCCTTTTCTCTGACTGTTGCTTCTATTGCAGAGGCTTCCCCTCCCCCTGCCCCCCCTTCCTAACTCTGTTATCCCAGAGGCACTACCATCATCGCTAATGGATTCAGAATTGGCCAGCACTGGATCCGTCTTGGAGCCAGCTGACATTGGTTCTGTTGTACATGGGGGGAGCTTCCAGAAGCTTCTTACAGAAGCCATCCCTGTAGTGTTCCCCCACTACCAAAACCTTGTCACACAAACCCAATAAAAACCTCACCTCTGTACTAGCATCCTGCATGGACACCTCTCTAAAATTTAGGCCGTTATTTGTACCATGGAAAGCCACCAAGCAAATGTTTGAAAAAAAAAATAAATCTATTCTCAATTGCAGATGCCAAGCACTGAGTGGAAGCCAGCTCCTCTGACTATTTTGGAAAGAGAAAGCAGGTAGAGACCTTGACCTATGGAGCAGTTAGCTTTGGCTGCACAACTCCAGCTTTTCCAACAAGGGGAAGCAATGGGTGTCTCTAGCTACATCCAAGAGCTCAGCCATGAGGAATACAAGTCGTCCAGTAGCAACTGGACTTCTTGACCCTCACAGGCCTCCTTTGAATAAAATCAGGGATACACTGAATTGAAAAGGTTGAGGTTGGAGATGGGAATGAGTTTGCTGTGAATCACATGGCTGCAAAAAGAGCATGATGTGCACAGCCTTCTGTATGGCACAAGGGAAGGAAGACAGGTGTCTCATTTCATGAGTAAAGTGGAACAATTTAGGGAAAGTTTTAACTTTAAAAAAGGAAAAAAAAAAAGAGGAGACCAAAAGCCATTAGATACATAACCTTGTAGTCTAATACGGCCATAAATTAACAGCTGCACTATATTATGTAAATTTATGTTAAATTATTCACAACCTGTCACCATATCTCCATAAAAAATCTATATACTGACATTTACGAAAAATGACATCTTCTGATAATAGTTTTGCTACGTATTTCAGTGGCTGCAATTGCCTTTTAACCATCTTGGCTGCTGCTGAGGCAAACACTACTGAAACAGAGATGCTTTAGGAGGTCTAATGAATTCATTAGTATTCACAGGTTCACCCTTGAGGAGGGCACTGGCCATGTAAGTCAGTATCCTTAGGCAGCACACCTCTTCCTTTAGCTTCAGAGCTTGCTGGAGAGGAGCCAGAAAGGATCACACAAGTCCCTCCAGCACTCCAGCTACAAGCTGGAATTGGATGTCCTGTAAAGAACCTGGCTGCACCCTTTCAGAGTTGGACATGTTGGTCCCTTAGCACAGCAGGACCATGATAGAGGGGCCTCTTTCACCTGTAGGAATCAAAGCAATCATCCAGTAGTGAAAACCTGTGGGGATGCAGAATTTGTTTTATAGGTTTTAGATATAAGTTTAGGATTTTTATTATAACTTTTGTGTAGTTTTAGTTATCCTGGTGTGGGCCCCATACCTTGGAATTTGTTACTATCATAGTTT
>VZUI01072600.1:0-77519 GCA_013401135.1 Cettia cetti
GGTTGGTTGGTGTTAATCAGAATATTCAAGACAGAAAGAGATAAAATGTAATGTAACAGGAAGCTCGGCCTGCTGCTGCTGCTCCTGCTCTTTTGAGGACACTCTTTTTGGAACCACACTTCAGCCAGTGCTGGTCAGGCTGCCTGTCATCACGACCAATAAACCACGTGTCTTAAAGAGCATCCCTGTCTCTGGGAATCTTGCACTGGGCCCGATCCCTTCTCCTATAGGCTGTCTAATTTTTGACAGTCTTGTCTATGCAAAAATGCTTACTTAGAAAAGTGAAATTAGAGATGGAGAAGGCTCTTGCCAAGGCCCTTCCCACCTTTGGGGTGGAGGCTGAGATGTTTATGCCAGTAAATTTTTCACTGCATATTCAGCAGGATGCAGAACAGACATACAAAGCCGTGATCTAAAAGGAAATTATGTCCTTCATTTGCTATTCTAAAAGTAAATGAGTTGATTTTTCAGTGAATGGGGGATTCATTTTGCCATGCTCTGTCTACTTTTACCTAATCATTTTCTCACATACACACATATGCTTCTATTATAACATTTAAACTCTTAGCTTACTTTATAAAATTACATTACTACACTATAAAACCCTTCACCATCTTACCTAACACATTTTCTTAGTTATTTAAAGCATATTCTTACTTGCAACTATAGGAACATAAGTTTATAATTTCTCTGCTTAATATCTGTGCACCTTTATTATTACATCAATCCGAGCTTCTCCCAAAGCTGCAAATCAAACCCTTCAGTATCTGTGGAAGTTTCTATCTTTTGATTTCCTACAGAGATGAAGAAAACCAGCTGAATACTTTACCAAGGAAACCTTCCAAGCAGTTCTTAATGTTGATAGTACTTTGTTCAACTCTGAGATTTGCATGACCCTCAGAAGCTTCTGCCTCTCACTGGTTTGTGTCTTTGGGTCCTAATTTGTTACAGCCTCCAAGGTAATCCTACAGTTCATCTAATTTTATCTTTTACATGGTTGTCATACATATATTTTGTGACTTCAAGAATATACTGATGTCCTTGGATCTTTCTGCAGGCAGAGAGACTTCTGAGTGTGTAAAGTATTACAGAACTACTCAGAACAGAATTGCCATTTTCTCAAGAACTATCAAGTGATATAGTTACTCTATCAAGTACTTCCTACTGACCCATATTCCTTATTGTGGGATAATTCATTGCTTTTCACCAAGAGAAAGCTGAAGCAGTCATTGGTTAAACCTCGTAGATGGGATTGGTGTCAGAATAATATTTAACATTTTGGATGTCTCGTCATGCAGATTGACATGTGGCTCCTCTCCTCACATAAACCAGGCTGAAAGCTGTGCTGAGCATGCTGTCAGAGTGGCGCAGCCTCTCTGTGATGGCACTGTCTGTGATGCTGAGTGCTGGGAGAAGAACTGCAGGTCCCTGGGGTTCTTTTGGGTATCAGTTTTCATTGTGCCTGCACAACTTCATTGTAGGTAAGGATACAGGGTGGCTGTGGGGGCCTGAAACCATAATGGAGTGCAGCACATCCATCTCCCACCCCTCCTTTGCACCTCTCTACTTGATAATGTAAACACACTTAATGTCCTGGAATTTCTTGAAGGTGTTAATTTCAGAATGAAGTGTCATGGAATCATTAAACTGGAAAAAACCTCTAAAATCATTAAGTCCAAGTCCAACCTATGTGGACAAAAGCATCTTCTTAGAATAGATTGTAATGGAAAAATCCCTTCATTTAGATTATATACATACTTAATTTCTGTTTTTCATATTGCAGCTGAATTATTTCAGGACTTTGGATGCTGTAAGTGTACATGCTTTCTTCCAAGATCTTGAAGTGAAAGAAACCAACTCCATATTCACAGTAATACCCTTTGGAACAAATTAGGAAAAAAGAAGACCATTAGCTTTTCAACACTGTGGTGACAGTACTTATCAATAGGACATGGTATTGAGACACCGCATAGGACAATGTTTGCCCTTCTAGATGATGGAGATTTTTTCCTCAGATATGTTAGTGCCCATGCATCTACTTCAGGAGCATGGGACACATATGTGCATCTTTCCTGCATTCATTTTGATTAAAATACCCTTACAACCAATAAGCAATGTGAGGAAATATTTTTCTTTGTCTCAAGTTCCCACATTTCAATTTCTTCCTGGTTTTTTTGGTTTTTTTTTGGTTTGTTTCATTTTTTTTATTGTCTTTAGCTTTTTTCCCAATCCTGTTGCATTATGTTCCATTTTGTTGTTCTCATCTTCTGTTCTCAGCTCATCTCCATCAAATTATAATTTAATGTTGCCCCTTCCTCCCTGGTACTCTTCTCTTTCTGCTGTGGTTGTTCTTTTTCTGACTTCTGGTTTAAGTAGGGAGAAACTCATACTTCCTGGATGTGGCTCAGTATAAATTTTAAGTCGATAGCATTCTTTTAACATCATACCAGATCCAGATGTGCCAATTTTTCCTTGCAGTCAGGACTGTGAGTGCTGCAGAAACTTCAAAAGAAAGTTGATACTCAAGCATTATTAAAAATAACTCACCTGCTGGATCACCTCTCAGCAGAGATGATACTGAAAGTAATGCAGGCAACTAATTTGTGCAAGAAAGGTAAAAGATCCAAGAGAATTAAATTAATAACATCATTAAAAAATTCTGCTTCAATACCTTTAATTTGTAAAGAAAGCAAATTAATGATAGTGTAGGCAAAGGGTTAGATATAATTGGTTTCTATTTTAATTAGAAATTTTACAATGAGTAGAAAGTTCTAGAAGGGGGTACCAGATTAGAAAACCTCAGAACAGTCATACTTCGCTTGTTCACAAAACATCATGACAGAGGAGTTTATGTTCTTGGCATTCTTTGACACAATCTTTAGAAGCCACTTGTTTCCCATGTTTGCCCACAAACAAATTCTTTCTGTGAAAGAAACAGCATAATTTCTGAAATGTTCTTTAGAGGCCTAATTCTCAAACAATTCTGGATTGCTGCCTTTTCACAGCATGATATTCTGTGTACTTCAGGACATTTCTAGTGGCTTCTCTTCTGGTAAATTTGCCTTAGATCTTGCTACCAGTCAGAGTTGGTTAGCAAAAGTAAGGAAAGGAGAATCTAGTGATGTTTTATCTTTAAACCTCTTTCTATAAATCCAAATGATTTGGGAATTGCTGTGTTAAAGTACGGTTTATTTAGTTTTTCTAGGATTTAAACTCTGCCTTGAATTTTTACAGCAGCCTTGAATAACAGCACATTGATGTGCCAGAGATTTGGGATCTACTCAGAAAAAGTTTCATAAGCCCTGGGCTTAAGCTCTTTAAAAAAATAAAAGTATTTGGGAGCCAGAACTTATGTTTTAGTCATTACCACCCTCTACCATTTTAGGGCTCCCATAGCTTTGCTCATCTGCTGAGCTACATCCAGGAGAGAGAAACAAACAGTACTTGCTAGGTAGCCTGTTATTACGTGAACAAATATCAGAGGAAGGAAAGATTAGGTCTGTTTCTAATCTTTTATATTGATCATGCTTTCTATCAGAGCTGTTGAAAGAGGAAGCTCCTGATGATGCTGTTTTGATTACCACACGTACAGCTGCGGCTATATGTGAGAGGGTTTTGCAGCTACAGCAAGCTGGGTGGACAACTGAGCCTTTCTAAAACAAATGTTTGTGCCTGTGTGCTAGGAACATGGATGGATGGGGAAAAATATTCTTTAAATAAATTAATTTCAAGGCGATTCTAGTAATACTGTATTACCAAATACATTTTTAATCCAGAAGACTGAAATCAAAGTTTTTTCAAATAATTCTCCTATAAATTTCTCATAAGAAGACTTTGAAACCACAGACAAGGTTAAATACACACAGTAGTAACCTAATAAATCACAGCACTTGCTGTACTTGAAAAATAAGCTACTCTAAAATTGAATAACATTCTAAAAAAATCTGTCAAAATGTTTTCACTTGACTATATGTAACAATTCTTACAGAAAGGTTCATATTAGCGAGTTCAGTATTTCAAAGTGGATTTTAGATATTTAGATATGTATCTTCTGCTTTTAGTCATATCTAAAAATTGGTGAGGAGAAATGTTCTTGTTTATATAGGTTGCTGTAGTACCAAGGAATTTGGATTTCCCATTTGAGTACTTTGCTGAATCAAATATTTTAAAGTAGTTTATAAAATTGTTAGCAAGTGCTGGCTTTGTGCTGATGAAAGCCAGGTGCTTGATTAACAGGTTTTTAAGAAAATAACCTTAGCACTTGTCTATGACTTTCTTGAGGTATAAAGTCAGTTCTAACATTTTATGACTGCAGCACAAGAGCAGAGGGTTTTAGTTGTTTAATTTTTTTAGATGCACTATTTTTTTAGCCCTTGTAAGATGATCAGTTTCCATTCAGCAAAACTGGCTATTACTGTGGAGGAAAAAGAAATATCCAGAAGTATTTAGGTGCATCTGAGTATGATTACTTATAGATTATAAACATGGAGCAGCTGGTCCAAGTGTCCTCTGATTTTTCACCTGTCTTGTAAATGGATTTTTCTGTATTCACAGTGCATCAGCATCTCCAGTATCTAATTAGTATCCTCCAGCTTTCCTGCTTATTTTGTTCAGGGTATTTCATTATATTTAAATATTTGTAGCTTAACTTCAATTTTTAAATGACTGCTAGGAGGTAGACCTGAGAGTTTGAACTTTTGTATAAACATCTGCTTCATAAACTCTTGGGAAAATTAGTCCTCTAGAAAAGCTTTTGTTATTGCTGTGATAAGGTTTAATTTTATTTTTGAATGCTTTAAGAAGTATCTTTGCATTATATATGCATTGAAGTAACACTGACAAGATTCCATATAGTCAATCCCCTATAGAATATGTTCTAATTCTTATCACATGCTTAGATTTTATTGCAGAATGAAACTGCCTTAATGATGTAATTTTTCTCCATATACTGTATCTGTGACAAAATCTAAAAATCCTTAAAAGTTGTTTAGATGAATATATTCTGGGATGCAAAGAAACTGCCTATACTGAAAGCTAAGCAGATTCCTATTGTTTGAAATATCTTTTTTTTTTTCCTATGCTACAGAGGTTCAAAGACATTTATACAGACAGAGCAGTTATTTTGGATGAGCCTCTCTCCTGAAATTGTTGGTATCTTTCCCTGTCCTACAGAAAGGGAAGTTTTCTTCTTTTTTCACATTACATTTACCAGCCTGCAGGCAAGTGGTCTCTAGATGAGTTGTTTCTCCAGTCATTTAGTCAGTGTTGCCTGTCCCAAAGGACATGAGAGGGCACTGAGGGCAATCTAAAACTTGTGGAGTCAGGAAAAAGATTTTCCCCTTCTCCCTGCCTCCACAGTGCACTCTGGGCACTTCATCACTTTTGAAGAAATGGTGACTGCTCACAGTTTGCTAGTAAATACACTAGGGCTGTTTTCTTTTTCCAAAGCACCCTGTGGTTTTAGGAACTTGTGCTGTTGAGGTAGGCAGTGAGGACAGTCTCAGGGGACAGTGGCATTCAGGCTTTTCAGTGTCCTGTACAGGTACCAGAGCCAGCTCAGAGCTGTCTTTAATGCTGGTTACAGTCACTGTGTCAGAGTTTGAGCTAATGCCTCTAAAGAGAAGTTCCCTTTGGGTGTCATGGTTGTTGGCTCTTCTGCTTCTAAAACCTGGACTGGTATTCTGGAGTCATACCAGGTAATCTGTGGACTTTGACAGTTGGATTTGGGTGATTTAGTAGGAGCAGTTAGGAGTTCTGCTGTTGCCCTCATGCGTTCCAGTCCTTGCCAGAAGTTCCTGCCCCAGAGAGGAGCTGTTTGCCAGCTCTTGTGCCACTCATTCACAGCATTTCAGTTGATGCTGCAGGGGTGCTAGTGGGCAGTGAACTGTTGCAGTCTGGTGGGTTAATAAGGGGTAAGAGAAAGAAATGTGGGTGAAAGAAAAAGGGATTACAGCAGGACAGAAAATGAAATGCAGATAAGGACAAATGTTGATGCTGGCAGAGAGGCAGTGTAATTGCATTTTGACAAGTGACATTTATGGGTTATGAAACATCTGCAGAAAATCTCAGAGAAGTAATTGAACCAGGCATCTTTCAGTTCTGGTGATCTGTGAAAGTAAGACCCAATACTCCATGGTTTATGCAAAAATGAGTTTAGGCTTCATTATATAACACAGATCTAATGATGACTTTAAAATTATACCACATGAACTTTTCATACAGAGTTTTACAGATGGAGAGATTTTTATTCTGAATTTAAACTTTCTACAGGTTTTGGATCTCCTCCTGTTCTTGTCCCTAATTCATGTTGTTTCTTCACCCCACAGAAACTAATTCCTTATTAAATGAGATACAAGACCTCGAAATAATCACATATGATTAGCTCCTCAGAGAGGCTGAAATAAGTACAAGATTAATGAAAAAAATTATTTCTTTATTCAACCATGTAACAGCCAGACTTAATTTAAGGTTTGGAAATTATTTTCTGGAAAAATGCTGAGAGCTGTAAAGAGTTTGGAGCTCTTTGCTCATGGCCAGTAATGGCAGCAGAAATTTAAGAATAATTAACATGAATGAAATTAAGAAAGTTCCCAACCAATCATCAGGAAAAAAAAAAAAAAAAAAAAAGAGAAAGCACATATGCCTTTTCCATCTGCATTATTTCAGACTCATTTATTTTTTTGGTATAGCGTTTCCATTTTATTTCATGGTAACATGAATTCTCCTTGCTTCCTCTCCTTATGATTTATAGTGTATCCTAAAGTTTTAATTGTCTTTTTGAATGTCCCTGGACAAATATTACAGATTTGAATGAGACTCAAATGCAATTATTGTTGAATTCAGTTTGTGGGAAGAGATAACATTTTATAATACATGCTTAACTACTGACACAAACCTGACTTTTTCAGTGCTGATTGTAGCTGACCACAGCTAGTTAGTCAAAAGGAGCACTGTTTCACCCCTTTTCCAAGAGCTGGGATCTATTCCTTATTTTCTAAGGGATGGAGATGGCAACAAGGCAGTAGGTCGGGAATACTGTCCTATGTGCATTAAACTTTTACAAAGGAAATACAGAGCTACGAAAAAGCTTTTATGTAAGCCTTGAATTTAATTTCTGTGTTCACAGCCATTCCTGGCTTCTGGGACACATTTAAAAACAGTATATATCTTCACCTTTCTGTTGTTTTAAGAAATGCTTCTGTCCAATTCTCTCTATATAATGTGGAAAGAATGCATTTCCCTCACAGTCATAACAGCAGGGAGTCACTTCCATTGGCTGTTCTTATTAGGGTGTGCAGCATTATTTTGGAAATGTAAAGGAGCCATCTGGTTACAAATGATTGTGTTGATACTGATGGAAAGTGTCTTTTCTGAGACAGAGTATGCCTTCTTTCTCTACTGCCATTAATGTCCCCTTAGTCATCCTTTGGTGTACTTTCACTGTATTACTCTAATATTTCATTTTTTTTCCTGGCAGTGCTGAGAAATGAAAACATTCACATTTTATGTGACAATTTAGTTACCTGAACATTGTTTGGATCTTAGGATGTATCCCATAGGCCTGTCTGAACTCTGAGGATAATACAGGGAAGAAATGTAGGTGCATGGGTGCATATCTGGAGGAGCAAGTGCTATTATTTGCCACTGCTTGCTGTAACTCAATATATATTATTCAGATACATTATTTATGTTTACACGTTGCTAATGATGTAAGTGGAGTTGCTTTTTCACTGAAGAATGCAGTTTATCCCTAACTGTTCTGAAGTTTTTCTCTCAATCTGAAATTCCTAATAATTCTAAGATATGTTTTATGGTTTTCCCTAAGCTCTTTAAAATGGATCCATTTCTACTCTATGATCAGATCCATAGAATGGAATATAACTGAAACTGTCAGTGGGTGTTCAAAACTGAATCAATTTATACTTTTCAAAAACTAGAGATATTTACCATATTTTTGAACTTGTGAGTCACTGGTCCTGATGCACTTCATATCAGCTTATTTTATACATCTATTTTCATACTGTAGATCAGTCTATGGTTATTTGTAGCCAAACCTATAGGTTTAGTTTTGTCTTCAGATTTTTAAAGTTAGGATTTTAGAGGTACAAAGGGCTGAGCAAATAAAATCTGTTTTCACATATGTTGAAAGTTTAACAGCAGTGGGGGGAAAAAAGGATAACGGCAATACGTAAACTTTGTAAGATTAATTGTAACAATGAAAAAAAATTATTTGAATGTCACCAGCTAGTAAGATAAGGACAAAAAGTGAGTGGAAGGACTTGTATGTCATTATCTCATGATTGCACCAAGGTCACAATTGTAGAGGAACCATATAGATTTAAGTAAGTCATTATTTATGTTCTTGGTACATGTTGCAAAATCTACCTCCTTTGCTGTCCCATTGATGTGGCAGATCTGTGCTGGGAACTGGTGCTCCTTTTGAGCAGTGTGTCAGCTCACGCAGATGTTGCAGGGCAGAAGTACAGCCAAAAAGCCTAGATGCTGTTCCTTGCTGATTTGCTTCAAAAATTATGTAGAAGAAACCTAGTGTCTATCAAAGCCAGTGGAGAGCTATGAAGTTCTTAAGAACTGTAAAGTTAAATTTAAAAAGATTAGTGTTCTGTATTTTGAATGGCTGTTTTGGATTTCTGTAGCCCACATGCCCTTGTGCTGCTTATGGATACTGTAAATTTGAGAAACAGGGAACGATCCACAACTGAAGTTTGAGAACTGACAAAAGGTAACAGTAATTAAGTTTATTTCCACCTCTAAGAGACTGTAGCTCCTCTTTCTCATGGCAAAGATAGGAACAAATGGGGACGTGCCCTTTTTTTCTCATTTGTTTGACATGAACAACACAAGCTTTTTTCATTCTCACCTTCTAAACATGTAGTATGGGCAGCTCTTATTTAAAAGAAAAAACTCATCTGTCTGCCCTTCTAAACAGCTAAGTAAAGGCAAGACAAATGTGGGAAAGCTGCTTAGATTTAAATATATTCATGGAGGAAAAGCTGAAGAAATCTGGGAACAGGAAGCTGACTAAAGGAGAATATCACTTCGTTAAGTACTCATATGGTGCTCAATCACCACAGATGATTAAAAAACGGATGGCTTTGGGAGCTAACAGCCTGGGTCCTCTGGGTTTGTGCTGTTAAACAAAAGTGTTCTGGGAAAGGAAAGGGGAACTGAAGGCTCTTTTCCCCAGACTGTAACTGCCTGTCACTGAGCCAAGCTTGATTTTATTCAGACTGAATATTGGCTTGGATTTCTGAAAGGAAGTTTGGGAAGCCTGCCTCATTCATCAAAAATAATTTATGGTGCTACCACAAGAGGCAAGAGGGCTCCTCATTATTATTTCCTGCATTTTATGATGTTGGCACTTTTCCTGAAATAATTTAGGAATTGCAGACATAATAATTTGAATTTTATAAAAATAGATCTCATCAGTGAAATCCATATTTTATCTGGATTTTGGTAATGTGTCTCTTCCTCAGTAAATACTGAGGAAATTTTTCTGGTCACCAGGTGAAAATAAAACATGGAAAACAGCAATAAGTCAAGCTTTAACTGCTCTAAGCTTAAATGGTAAATTTCTTTAGAATCTTTTAGAGCCTGAATAAAAGTGTCAGCTTCTTTAAAACATGAGCTGAATCTGGAATCTTGGGAGATCATGGAGTAAGATGCTGAAGATTACTGAGTTGAAGATTCATTGATGGCAATTGAGTTGATAGAAGAGAAAAATGTTTTAATTCTTTCTCTATGTCATTTAAGAAAATAAGAATGCCACTGTTGTAGAAGACTGAAAATTCATGGATATGTGCATCTATGACCAAAACTGAAGGCTGCAAGAAGAAGCAGAGCCCGCAGTAAAACCTTCTCTGATTCCTCTGTCTTCAGCAGTTTGCCTCATTTGTATAGTTTCAGTAATCTTAAGTGGTTTTTCATTTCATGGTTTTGTTCAATCACATGTAAACCTTGTTCTGGACCTGTAATATGCAGCATAATAGCTAAAATTAACAGCAACTACCTGATGGCTGAGGCCACTGTCAGAGGTTGGTGGTGTAGGTGGAAAAGATTACATTGACATTTGGTATTGTGCCCAGTGATAGAGACAGGTACCTTTCCCTGGTGCTCTTAAAAAAGATCCAATAGAAACTATGGGATCACTAAAAATGTTTATTTTTGGGATGAGATCACTTCTGGCATGAGAATCATATGATCTTTCCATAAATTGCACAATATTGACATTGTATGTTGACAGATCTGATGGAGCTCTTTTCATGATTAATACTGGAGAATATAAAACCAAATAGACTTCATATATTCCTCTAAAATAAATTTAAACAAACTGTCAGATAATTGTTGCAAACATTTTTTTTTTAGATCCATTAAGTTCTGCTCTATTTTTAAGTACAATTTTATTGAGATTACTAATATATTTAAAGGAGCTTTTTGAAAGTCCTCAGTTCGAGGTCCTCAGTCCATCTGTCACTAATAGTGGTCCTGATTTCCTGTTTGGGTTTCCCATTCTGGCATTTGTAATAGAGCCAGAGACAGGGTGTTACTCTGAAAGTATTTGTCTCTCTTCAACTAAATGATTGTGGGAACAATTTGGAATTTCTCAGCTCTAGTATAGTTTAGTCTTCAATTACATTAAAAAGGAAACGTGGGCAAGGATTTATGGATTCCTTGAGTTCAAGAATTTTCCATTCGGTCTCTGTTTCCCCTTGTGTGTGTTATGATTGCACCCCACTGGTTTATCTTTGTTAATTTTGCAGAAAAGACTCCTGGAAAGAGAAGCTGGAAAACACCAAGTCTTGTCCAAAATAGCTATTTGGGCAATAAGACCACAGAAATTAAAGAAGAAAGGAGAGAAAAAGTAGAAGAAAACCCATTCAGGGGCAGTAATATAATCAGTGTGTGAAATGGAAATGAAAGCATTTCAACTGAAGTTCCATTTTTGATTTCTATTTTCCTACCTAGAGTTTTCAACTTTATCATCAAAACAATAAACATGCTCTACTTCAGTCACTCTGTAACTGAGGTAGCCAAGGAAGGGTGTCTTGAACCAAAAATAGCAAGCAGATTTGGTTTGATATATCACTGGTACTGGAATAATTCATTAAGGAGTGAACCTGTTGGCCTCCAGCTGTAAATATTGCGTGGGATTTGCTGAGCATTTTGCTCTGTACCTTATGAAGGTCAATAGTACTGCATCATTTGTCTCTGACACACTTCTAAAGGACACAGACTTCAGAATACAGAGGGTAGTGCAAGCAGCAAGCATGATCATAGCATGAAAACAAACACCATAAGCAGGTTCTAAGAGATTGTAATGTAGCTGATGAAATATCAATAGCTACTTGCAAGAAAGCTTGTCATACCTAGGCTTACTCAGTTTGCAGAACCTGAGAGATTACTGAAAATAAGTAAGTTTTAGTAGCTGTAAATTCTTGTGAATTTTAGATTTTGAATTAGATCTTGTCCTAAATGGACTAGCAATAATTTTTGTCTACTGCAGTTGGATAAATTAATATCTTCTCACACTTAATAGTTAAAAATGGCACAATCCCACTAACAACATTCCCAAGTTAGTTTTGCATGCTGGATTATTCAAAAGGAGTAGATAACCCCTCTGGACTATTAAAATACAGTTTCAGGTGGGAATGGCTTTATCAGTTTATGAATTGGCTGTGCAGGGTTATAATCTGTGTTTTGGATTTTCAAGATCTTTCTGCTGTCTGTACTACTTTCTCGTGAGAATTCCCTTAATCAGAAATTCCTTTTCCTAAGTCCAGAGCAATAAGAAATGTTTCAGTAGAACAAGATAAGCTAGATGGATTTTTCTGAATCCAGATTTAATATGACACTCTAGGAAACAGTTTTCACCCAGTTTTCCTTGGCTGAAACAATTAAGCAAATAGATTAAAACAGACTTTCTGGACTTCTTTATATGAAAAGCCTGATAAGATTAGGAAGCTTGAATTCTGGGAATGCTTTGTACTTTCTTCTCTACCACTTTCAAGATGTTGGAGATAATTTTTCTTGATATAATTTTCAACAACAAAATTCTGTGTTAACTTTAAGATGTGTAGCTGTGTATGCAAACACTGAACCCTGTGGCTGTCAGGTGTTAAAGCATGGAAATAACTGAGTTTAAAACTCATTTCCCAAAGTGAAGCTGGCAACAACCTTGTATCCTCTTATCATAGAGACCTGAGACTCACCTGTGACTGTGTAAAAGCTCTGTGGTGCTGTAATGGCCAACTCACAAAGGCATCTGTGGTGAAGTGTCCAATTTCCATGAAATCCACCACAGTCAGCACTGTGGTGTGGAGCTTTGGTAAATCCCCATCTTGTTGCTTCTGCCAGTGAAGTGGGTCAAGGGGTGACAGAAGGAAGAATCTTCCATATTTTTAGGATGTCTTGGCATGAGGTTGTTTCTGATTTTCATCTCCCATTGCAGGGAAACATCAAAACCACATAGAATTCAGCACTTGGAGTAGGGAGCTGAGGATTCTCGCCCATGATGCTGGGATTTAGATGAAATTCTGCTACATGGGAACAAAAATTCACAGACACTTGTGAATTTTGTGAACAAAAAGACACTTGATGCTCTTAAAATATATTTAGAACAACTTTTGTGCCAAGTGAAAGTCACTGGGCAAAATTTTTTATCCTAATGTAACCATTTGACTGATATATTTCACAACTCTTTTTACCGTCTCTTTCTTTGAGTTTCAATTTTTGTCTTTGCCTTGCCTTAACAGTAATGGGTTTCCCTGATTATGAAATTCCAGTATTATGTTTTTTAATGAAATGGGGAGAATTTAAGGATTTTTTTAACATAAAGTGTAACATCACCTTTAATAGATGGATCTCAGAAATTACATATTTAGTTATTTTTGACTGTAATCAATAATACATGTACTTTTCACTTGAATTTATTTAGATTTCTAATGTGGCAAATTCTAATCAGTAGTAAGTCTTTATTTTTTTTTTTTTTACTCCTGAGGAAGGGACTTTGCTGTATAAAACCTTCCATTAGCTGTTATATAAACAAAACCTGTCATGCTTTACAACATGCTATTATTGCCTGACAAGTTCTTGTATTTCATATTTGTCAAGATTTCTGCGTTTTTATTCATTGTGTTTCCATTGCAATGCTCAAAGACAGCTCTTCCAATTCTAGCCCAGAGCCTTAATTATATTTAGGCCTTGAGCCAGTGATAAGCCCATGCTAACAAAATGTTTGTGTGTATCTTGGAAACATAATCAGAATGGTGTTAACTGGGTTCAGGTATTATGTGTTATACCAACAAACCCAGCAGCCTTCTTCCCCAGAGCAAGTGATAACCCTTATCTGATTCATTCTCCAAAGAACTGCCAGATCCAAGAGCTATTTGATAACCAGTGAAAGGGATTTTGCTGACAAAAGCAAGTTACAAGTTCCCAATCCAACAAAAGATATTTAATGTGTGTACCTAAAATCAATGGGACAGTTCCACTGTTGTAAACAGGTATTTGCTGGATTGAGGCTCAAAAGCTCAATGTAAGCAGTTTGAAAGGTGTGGATTTTGCTATGCCTTGTGTGAATTACACAGGGCAAAAGGATTAATATTAAAGTCTTAATGGCCATATTAACTCAGTCTTCATGTGCAGATATACTTACATATTTTGATGGCAGTATAAGCTAATGATCTGTAAAAATACAGACATTTCATTGATTAAGCTCTTTTTCTATTTTTGTTGGGAAAAAATACTTCAGTGTCTGTGGAGGTTGTGGTGACTCACACCGTGGTTATAAATACCAGTTGCAGAGAGTTTCTCCTCCAAGTAGCTGCAGAAGGGGTAAGACTTCATGGATGGTTGCTTTTCCACTTTAGTTGGAATAAGGCTGATGGATGAACATGATAAAGTGGAGAGAATGCTCCAATGCACTTGTCAAGTTTTCTGTCCCTTAAAGCAGATAGAGAAAAAATAATCAATTAAATGTTATCTCACCATCATCAAGTGGGAAGTAGCACATGAGAGAAAAAGGTGGACCATAATCAAATAGCCTCCTCTTGGTTTTGGATATTAAATGATGGGGAGATGGCAGACAGAGAAGGACATAAGGCAGAGGAGTTTTATATTAATTTTGCCAAAAATAGATAAAATTTACCCTACTTGGTCTGAATCATTTACCATTAATGCGGATGGAAGGCCTTAAGTACACGTACAAGTTCTTGTAATATATGTAAGTTTTCCTTTTCTTTGTTTCCCAGCTAACGTGCTTATTGTTATCTGTTCTTAAAGTTTTCAATTTTTTTTTTTTTTTTAGCTTACCCAGACATTTCTGAGGAATGATTTCAGAGCAACTGGTTGAAGTGTTCCTTTGTGTGGCATGGGGATTCCAAATGTGATATGACTATTCTTTTGGGATAGCTGGTCTTCATGTTTCTCTTCCTTGGGACAGCCAAGAAAGCTAAGAAAGGCTGTCTCCACATTACTACACAACTGAAACAAATGACATCATTCCTCCACTGTGCCTGACAAGATGTTTTTTGTATTTCCTGCTCCCTCTGATGGGCTGTTCAAGTAAAAAAATAATTTAACACAAAGGAATACTGAGACAATAGAATTACTCGAGGAAGAAGGATGGATTCAGTCATGTTTTGATTTAAATCAGAAAATGAATTCCCAGTGTATTTTCCAGTACTCAGTTTTAAATCTAGCTATTATTTTTCTGGCAGAATAGCAGTGGCTTGAAAAAATGTTGATTTTACAGACATGTCAATCCCTCAGTGTTTGAAGGGAGACTGGACAGGTGAGCTGGCATGAAACAAGGAGGTTGAGCTGGTTTGCTGGGAGGGTCTGTGGTTATCCAGAACTCATTCCCTGAGCAGCAGCTGCCCAATGCTGCCAGCTGCCCTGTGTGAGGGCTGCCTGGCTGCCCAGGGGCACAGCAAGGACACTTATCAAGGGGCAGGCTAAAGCTAAGTAGAGATACAGGAACAGCACAAAAAACCCCCAGTTTCTTCAAACACAAATATCTTCAGTGGGTATGATGAATTTTGCTTATTTTGGCAGTGTGCTCTTTCCGGTGCCATGTGGCTACACAAAAATATTTAAGGGAATATATATATATATAATATATACATTTATAGTATGTATATGCGATATATACACAAAAATATTTAAGGGAATACATCCACAATATATTTAAGGGAACTGGAGTTAGTAGAAAAGGCATTACACAAATGTATGACTGGTGCCCCTAAAATTAATACAGTGAGTCACAATCTTACAACTGCTGTATAGATATTTGTGCTTCTCTTTGTAAGGTTCAGGGAGTTCAAATTAAATAACAGGTGTAAGTATACAGGGGGAGAAAAAGATCCTAGGCCTCATAATCATATAGGATGTATAGGAAAGTCTTTGACAAAGAAATATGATGTTTATGCTACTCTTTTTCATTGTTTTCTTTCATTTAATTAAAGAAATTCACATGGTTTGTAGTGAATGTTTTTAAAAGATAAAAGTACAATTCTTTCAGTACTAAAACTTCCTAATGTTGCATAAAAATATATATTGTTAAAATCAATTGCATTTTTCTCTGCTTTGTTATATCTTTGAAATTGAATATATATGGCTGTCTTTTTTGCATTAAAATGGAGATACATGTGTAGATGTATATATGCTCTATCTGCTGGAACAGCTCTCAAAGAAAATTATGCCTATTCTTGTTTAAATATAAAAATTGAATTGTGTTTCCTTTTAATTTGAAGAAATTAGTGCTGCTCCAGTAGTCATAGAAACTGCAAATTAGAACAGTGTGTTGAAGACAACCATCAGTAGAAATTCTGAATATTGAATAGAGTTTTCTTAAGTTTCTATCTGAATCTGTCAGGTGTAGCAGCAGCAGCAATTTGATTGTTGCATAAGGCTTAATGGTAGCAATGGATAGGATTTAAGCAAAAGTCTACTCTGCATTTGCTGTCCACCCTCTATCAAACAAATATTGAACCATGTTTTCTGCCATTGAAAAAAGTCCTCTGGTTTGTAACACAGTAGAATTTATGCCTTCCAAACCAGAAAAAAATAGAAGTTGAAGATATTTTTCCACAGTTAGATGAAAACCTGTATTATGAGCATATGGCCTTATCTTTGTATCTGAAGTATAGAAATTGGGAGTTAAAATTCTATGTTGAGTATCTACATAGACTCTAAAAATGCATTAGCTGTCTGTAAAATATGTAAACAAGAATATTATCAGATCTGTAGCTCTAAATAATGCAACTACAGACACTGATGAAGTAACTGGATATGAAATTAGTAATCATATGATTGTGTGGAATTATCTGATCTGATTTGCATGCTTGACTGTTAAGAACTATGCATGTGAATCAAGCTTGGTAAATAATTCATACCTTATCCTATATCTAATTAATGTAACATATTTTTTCTTGATCTGCACTTTGTAGAAATGCAGTATTTCTCTGAAATTAACAATTTTTCAATAACAATTACCTATACCTAGGAATAAGGTCTGGTTTGCAAACTTTTTAATGTATAGCAACTATCATTCAATATCTGAAAAGTGTTGGTTAATTCTAATTGGTCAAACAAACCTCCTTCTCTTTCTGTTTTTCTCACCTGATTAAAATAATGCTTGGATATAGAGTATTGGTGTGAGCATGTGCTTTAAAAACAGGCTTTCTGCATGTTTTTAATGTGCTTCGCTTGCCTCTAAATCACAGCCTTAGGTGTCCTGGAGTCAAAATAATTGATAGTGGGGAGTGGAAGTAAAGATCAGCAGCTTGGTTATTTGCCATAGGAAGTAAATGAAAATTAGTATGATGAAAATTAGTACTGGGAAAATGTTTTCATGGGTTTAACAGCAGAATTTGGCTCCAGGTAAATAATTAGATACCAATGGAGCTCATGGTACTTTAAGACACCTACTGCTGTAAATTGGTTAATTACTGGCATCCAATGATATTGCAGAAACCACAGTGAATTTATTAATAGGGTCTAGGTTTGGCTACTGGGGTTTGCCAACACAAGGGAAATCTGAATGTGGCAGTGCACTAGCAAAGTGAAAGGAAATGAATGCAAGGCTCCTCCATGTGGATGTTTGCTATTCCCATCAGAATCTAAGGCCAGAACTAAAGGAATACTAAATGTGTTATAAAGGATTATCATTCCATTCCCAATGGCTTGAAATGTGGTAATCACATAGCCTTTTGAGAGCCGCAATGCACTATGGAGTCCTTAAACTTTTGAAAGCAGTTGCAAGAATTTGGATTGCTCTCTGGAATACAGTCAACATTTAATAACAAGGAAATGTCAAAATAGAATTTGGCGTTAGGCAAGTGAGTGTCACAATGTTTCACAATCACAATTTGATAGTCCATGAAAGGAACACTATATAATATTTCCATTTTGGAATTCTGTATTTATTGATTTATATGCCAGAAAGGGTATGTACTGTAGGATTTTTCTTAAGGACACCTGATACAATTGCAATAATTTTCCTAATTCACAATGAAAAATGTTTAATGTTATTCTTATGGTATTTCCCTACTGGAAGAGGTATTTCCAGGGGAATCAGCATTCAAACAAAACTAACATTTTCTTGATTAAATGCATGGTAGCTTTCAAGAGAAATAGGAATTTAAAAAAAAAAAAAAGGCAAGTTTGGAATAACTTTCTAATCTCAAAGAAGAGAGGAAGGACTTATCCTTGTGAAATCTTCAGTTTTGCTGTTGCAGTTCAAAGAGTGAAGAGACCAAAGAGCTCTTTACTGTGTATCAAAGGATTGACAGCTTGGAGTTCAGACAGAGCTCTAAGTTCTGATCTAAGATTAAGAAATATGCAAATGCTCAAACTTGAAAAAAAACCTTATAGAACTCAATCTTTAGCTTATGTAATTGAATGTTTGTTTGAAATGACTGGTGTATTTCAGCTTAATAAGTTGTCACATTGTAAAACTTGTTGAACTCAGATCATGCAGACTGCTGCGGTCAGAAGATATTTCAGCAAACTCCAAGTTACAAATGCATGCTCTTTTTGAGACAAGGAACCATTCAGAATATCAGGTAGAAAAAGAGGAGGACATAAAGATGCAAAGTTCCACTTACAGTTATTTATGGCACGTGATATTTTTGAAACATTGGGTGCCCACAGCTGTGGCCTTACATATTTCTCTTCTCAAGAACTGCAGGTCACTCCTTCAGGTTTTGAACAAGAAAAGAATGGGGCTTTGAATTTGCTAAATGCTCTAGAACTGCAAATAACTTCTTGAATGCTACATTAAGTCACATCAATTCTCTGTAATGTCAAATATTTGTTTATTATGACCTCATTTTTTGCAAGTGGGTTCAGTCACTCTTCAAAGGAGAATGACCTGTCCAAAAATCAGAGTGAGAGCTAAGTTAGCGTGCCAATTTTCAACTCACCTTTGCTAGGATGATGCTCAGAGCTATATAATATTGAGATGTCCTTTATGCAATAAAAAATCTTATGCATGATAACATAGTAACTTAACCTGAATTTTACATTTACTTTAAAATAAAGTATCTGACGCCTGTCACCCATATCTAAATGTGGTGGATTTTTTGCTTTTGAGTACAAATAGTTCTATTTGTGAAAAAAATATCATGTATGTTGAAAATATCTCCAAGCATTTGTTGTCATAGCTGTTTAGCTTCAAAATAGGCATTTCATTACCAGATTTTATCAACTCTCCAGGCTGTAGCCAGGAAGTTCAGCAGAATGCGACTGACACTTACAGGTACTTTTTCTTGAGGGGATGTACTCTACCTATGGGCTTCATTTCAAGGTGTCATTCAGGGAATTTCATTAAATTTATGAAGTGTTTTAATACTTTATGCCCTGGTTTTCTCCAAGCTTGCACTCTTTCCTGTGATATAGGGGCATGATGAAGTATTTTGAGTATGGAACATGCATAGAGCAAGATTTGTAAAACTCTTACAATGTTAACAATACAGTTGTGAAATGTTTTGTTGTTTGGGATTCCCATAGAACTGAAGATCTATCTCCTTCCATTATTTTCAGAGGGACGAAATACTTTCAATCTTCTCCCTTTAGTAAAGTGGGCTCTTGCTCCAGATTTGGAGAGGTTTTATTTGAAATTTTATGAAAGCTCACAATGTTTCTTTAAATTGTTCACGTAGGTTTTATTATTAATGCATGTCTAATACTTTGTATGTGTTGCCTTTTTATATAGTCACTTGAGGGAAAAGATGTATACACTGTCAGTGATAGTCTGCTGTGTTTATATTTGAATTTGTATCTTGAAAGGGAGAGCAAAGGGTGAAAAATTAATTTGTAGACCTTTTCACTGAGAAAATACTGCAGAGAAATTATTTCACTGCAGTCTATTGCTTGTGAAGAGAAGCAGCTTAGAGAAATCTTTACAACCAAGGGAATCTTAAACCCAATGAAGTAGGAAGGTATGAAGCCATTCCTGGGTTAGAAAGGGAGATTTCTATAATTGGAATATTATTTAAACAATCTGCTGTAAGTTAGAACTTGAATGCTCCTGCTGAGTTTATGAATTTTGGATGAAAAATGTAAAAAATTGTCCCTCCTCAGTGACATAATTGCTGATGTTGTAGATTCAGGGGTTTTTCCCATTTTTAATTTTTAGAACTCCATTGAGACCTTGCTGACCAATACCCAAAACACGTGAGTAGTATCAGTTCTGCCCTATCAGATCTGCAGAAGTGATTTTTGCCCTAAAGTATGTGTACCTCTCCAGCATGTTTTATGTGTGGAATGGCATGACAATACCTACAGTCGGCGGTATGAAAGTGGCGTTGCTACCAAGGGATACTCCAGGTGGGGTGGAATGGAGGCATGCTTGGCTAAGGCCATGCACTGAACCTGTGTCAGGCCAGATCAGGCCCCTCAGAACAGAGAAGGGACAATCAGCTGAAATAGTTCTCTTCCCTTTGTCTTACAGGAGGGCCCAGTGCTGGAGGGGAACTGTAACGCCTATGTAAGGCACAGAAATGTTCTGGTTGTGACTTGTCCAGTTAAAAGCTGCACAGGTAACATCTCCAGAGAGAGCTTGAAATTCCCTCTCCTACTTTTTCCTTCTCCTTCCACTACAATTAAAGCTAGAAAGCCCTTTCTGACCTTTTCCAAACACAAACCAGGTTACATTTAGTCTGGGTAATTTCATGTATCTTGGTCTGTTTATTTCCTCTTTCTTTTTTTTTTTTTTTTAAATTTTCTTTAAAGGAAACCTTTTTTAAAATTCCAGTTTTATGGGAAAATATCCTGTAACTGCCTAATCAGACTTCTCCACTGATTTCTAATACATTTTTCAGCTTATTATTGTCACACTTATTCCTTGAAAGTAACACAATTGTTGAAGGTAAGCTTGTTTTAAGAAATAGTGTTTTTTGTTGACATCTTTATGCCTTTTTTGGTTTTGCAAAAACATGCACCAATATTTTAGGAAATATTAAGTTCCTGTCACAAAATATTCTGTCTTCTTCCCTCCAGAAATATATGTAAGAAACACAACAGAGCTACCTATGTGCTCCATGGAGAGATCATTTGAGTTCTGTTAGTTTGGGCATAATTGGCTGGAAACAAGGCTGGCTTTCTGCCTGTCTTCCCTTGATCTCTGAGGAGAAAATGATGTATGCAGAGAAGCATTTCCAATCATAAATTATTTCAGGTTTTCAACTGACTGGTTTGAGATTTGATATCTTGTCATGATTCAAAGATGAGAGGATTAGGTTAAACAAACCTTTCTTTTAGCAGCAGCTAAGCAGAAAAGCAGTACAGTAAAGTAAGATGGCAACTGCAACTTAAGTGGGGTTTTGTATTGGGTGAAATGATTTTATGACAGTTACTCAATTTGAGATGCAGATCAGAGAAACAGGAGAAAAATATTTGGATTTTTCTGCTTATTGTCAAAAGAGAAACCATTCCTTGTCAAAGTTGGAAAAAACCTTTTTCTTCCACAAACTTATTAATTTGAAATTGAACATGAATTTTGAGTAAATAGACATGCAAACACTTTATCATAAGTAGAAAACTTGTGAAAATACAATCCTTAGCCCATATTTTCAGTGTTTTAACCTAAAAGACAAAATATAAATAAAACCTGAAATATTCTCTGGAGTTGTAGAGATAAGAGACATTCAACAGTCTTTCAGTAGGTCACAAAATTTACGGGGACTGTGAGACAAAGCCAAACCTCCATAGATGTTCTTCATGGAGACTGTCTACTAAGAAATTAATCAATTGGGTTAGACTGTTTCCAATATGGTAAAGGGAACGAGAGATTAGGGAGGAAATGGTGGAAATGACTCTGACCATGAAGAAATAAGGAAGAGAACCCAACATGAACCAATGGCCCCTCTCACCCCTTGAAAAGTCCTTGTTATAGGACATGAGCCCTCTGCCTGGAGAGGAGGGGCCATGAGAATTGTGGGACTGAGTTGTAAAGAGAATGTCCTTGACTTGCTCTAGAGATGATCAGAATATTTCCTGTGAACTTTTTTCTTCTTTTCCTGTGGCCTCTTAATGAGAAATGTTCCTATTTAACATTTTAACATTTTTTAAGGTATTATTAATTGAAAATTCACATTCCCATTACCCAAATATCCAGTGGCGTTCTCTGATTCAATGACAAAGATTTTCTTAATGTGATTTCTGACTTTAAGGTAATAATCCGGGAAAAAATTATGACATCAATTTTTTCTATAAATATTAAAAACTTTGATTGCAAGTGGGAATGTTTTAGAACACGTATTTTTTAATAGAATTTGTTTCTTTTGAAAAGAAGCATTTCCTGTTCATTCACACAAAGCAATGTCAACAATACTGTCAGTAAGAGAGGTTCCTCTGCATTAATATGAAATTTTAATTTGAAAAGACAGTGGGTGACTGAGAACTGGCACAGGTTTCCTCAAGAGTTTGTGGAGTCTCCATATTTGAAGATACTACAAAGCTGGACATGGTGCTGTGCAGCCTTTTTGAGGTGTCCCTGCTTGAGCAAACGGATGACGAAACAACTTCCAGAGTCACTCCCTACCTCAGGCACTCAGTGATTCTGTGGAAAGTCAATTAATTGGTCACCATTGTTTCAGAGCACTCATAGCAACAATGCCTAAGCACATGCTAACCCTGTACTGTAGTTCTTGTCTCTGCTTTTGACAGGCCTTTGAGAGGTTTTGTTTTTTTCCCTTTTGTGTCCATTTTTTCTATATGGCCATCATTTTAATTTCATTTATTTCCAATTTACTTTTTTTTCCCTTTTCTAATATTTTTGTTTGCTTGGTTTTAATTGAAATGTGTTTGTTGCCTTGTTCTGACTGAAGCAAGTCTCGTGACTTTCCTCTGATAAAGACTTTAAGCACTTCATGCTGACAAACCAGTCCCATCGTTGCAAATTTCATATTGACTGTGAAGAATTCCAAGGTTTGTTGGAATTCAGAGCTCATTGAAAATGAATGATAAAGTTTAACAACATTAAATGCAGGATCAATCAGGCTCAACAGGCAGATAGAGAGTGATACAGTGTAGCTATCTCACCACAAGAAGCAAAATGTGATTTAGTGTAAACCACTTCTTTCTTTTTTTCCTTTTTTTTTTTAACTACCAAAAAGCTTAACAAAGCTTGCTATTGAATAATTAATGAAAATAACTGGTATCAAAGTTTTTCAAAATTACAGCCTCCATTCCATGTTTGATACACCTTCAAATAATTGAAAGTAATACCACTTTCCACCTATAGTTCAATTATGCTATTGATATGACCATAGCTTTTTGCTGTATCTGTATAGACTTACTTGTTTTAGAAGTAAAATTAATTTGTTTGTATTTTCCTTCTGATTCTATTCGTTTCAATAAATTCTGAAATGTGAGCCTAATCAGCCATCAGCCATTTGGCTCAACTGCATTTAATTTCTTGAGCACCCTATGATATATGATAGGCCTAGATAGACAAGTTATTAGGTTACATTCTGAATGCAGACAGGATAAATAATTATAAATGCAGTACAGTGTGGAATGTCTAACAAAAAGTGTAGTTTCATGAAAAATATTGGAAGAGGCAGTCTAATATATTTGCAAATGCATTCGAAGAACTGAATTTGTTTTTGTGTGCTTTAAAGGGGTGAGGAGTTGAAAAGAAAGCTGTAAGAATTGTTCCATACTTGCTTCCCTTTTCCTTCTACATTACTAATGAAAGCAGAACATGTTCAGGTTTGAAGAATATGTTTTGACAATTATAGAAATGCAACCAATATAAAGCAAAACTTATCTCTTAGAAACAAGCTTCTGTTTATTTTTCTCCAACTGCTCTGCATATTGGCACAATACAAAGTTAGAGATTATTTGTTCTAGAAAATGTACAGAAGAGTTTCTGCAATCAAATCTGTACAAAACATGTATTATTTTAAGATAAATATATCAGATAGCTTACTCTGCTGGCCTTTATAGCTTTTAATATTATTATATCCATCTGTCTGTTACAACTTCCAGAAATTTACTGCAGACTGCTATGGCATTTAGATATCTGATGATCACAATAGGATTGGTGCTGGTTTTAAGGAGGAAATCTTTCAATATTCCAATTTCCTTAGTTTGTGACAAAGGCTTAAGTTAAAAAAAACGAATACATATCTGGACTTCCAGTCTTACTGTAAAAGCTGCTGGTTTATGTCTTAGTAGAAGTATATGCAGTCCTGCAGTCCTGCAAGTCATTATGTACATAAATATTGTCATACATTTAAGTAATTGTTTTTGCTCCAGTAGGACATTACTTGAGTCAGACTATTTGGCTTCTGTTAAAGTCTTTGTAGGACTTTGTTCAGCTCTTGATGAAGATTTTATCATGTGGTTCTCATTGAAATTAGAGGGCATTTTACTTTCAGTGTAATTTAAATAGAATTGGGATGGAATATCTTGGTATGCCAAGAGATGAAAATAATGGTCTTCATTTCAAAATCTTGCCCTGGAATCTGCAGTGCAGAATCTGCTAAAGAATTTGTATTACATCTCCTCTGACACATATTAAAACACAAGTACATATGCATAGAATTACAGTGAGGAGGCTGCAAAAGCCTAAATTGCATCTAGAATATTGGAGGGGGTGGAAGGCACTTAAGGTCCTCCATTCAGTAGTAGTGATTCCAATAATCAAAATCCATTAAGTAAACCTTAACTCTGTTAAATATTCTCAGCTCTTTAGGTGCTAGATTAATAACTTGTGTTGCCTAGTGCTGCAGCACAGTGACTCACATTTCCCCTGTGTGGTCAATACATTCCACTTGGCCTGAATTAAATGATCCTGAATCTGACTGCATCAAAATTTTCAATACTCATGCCATAATCATATCTGGATCTAATTAAACTAGCTCAATTTTTTATATTCTCAATGAAACAACAATATTACTCTCCATCTGTGATTTTTATTATGCATAAATTTCATGCGTTTCTAGGTAGATTTAATAAATTGCAAAGATTAGGATAACAAACCTGAATCCCACTACTGTACTTTGTAGTACTAAAGAAAAGTTTGCAGATGATAAGAGAAAAAACAAGAGTAAGTAGGATCAGAAAAAATATCTTATAATTGGATTGATAAGCCAGATGCCATCCTTACGGGAAAGCTGATATTTTAATGACAGACTCCCAGTGGGATGTTTGCCAGATGTGAGGAAAGCATTATTCATAGTTTAGAGACCCTTTTTGTCCTGATCCAGGGTGATGTTGGTGGAGATAGGAGATGGAGCATTACCCAGAGCTGGTATAATTGGTGCTATCTCCAGTGCCTAAAACATGGGGCTACACTGAACTCCAAAACTCGCTCTCTAAAGAAACCCCTTGTCAAAATGAACATAAAGAATAGTAGCTAGAAGTGTTTATAATTTCATGAGGAGAGATTAGGTTTTGGTCTGGCTGTTTTCCTTGTTTTACTGTTGCCCAAATCAAAAGGGAATATTAAGTATTTTCTGTGTGGGAGCATTGTCTTGGCAGCACATGGATTTGATATGCTCAAAATGCTGTAGTTCTATCTGTGCCTCAGATGGTAAAGGGAGGATTCCACTGTTACACGGGGAACCCAGGGTTAAGCAATTTATTCAATACTTTGGATTGTTTAATGTAACATAAATGCCCTGTAAGCCCTGTAAGTTCCATTTCAGGCCTTGTGTTGGCAGAATCTGTCAGACCCTGGCTTATGAAAATTCTGCAGAAGTAAAAGATGGTCCCTGTGTTCTGTGGTCTTTGGTGAAACAGGTCTAGAAAAGACATCAAGGAACATCAAGGAACCACATGACATTCCTTTTCTCTAGGGTGAGATGAGCTATTCTTACACATTTTTGACAGAAATCTGGCTTGCTCTGCAAATGGAGAATCACAGCTTTGCTGAGCAATATTCTAAAACTTCCCTAGTCTTTCTATTGTTGAGTTTTATATACAGCCTGGTTTTAAACACTTCCCTCCCCTTTCTGCATCTAAAACATTCTTTTCTATCCAAGTCCCACAAAGAGGTTTGCTACTCTTAATTTGAAACCTTGCCTTCTCTCATTCTTTAATTTTAACACTGTAGAAAGCCCAGTGCATTTGTCTTTCCATGTGTCATGGACTGTCTCCTCTTAGGATTCCAGTGCTCACATTTATATTTCTTGGCTTTCCAAATGAAACATATTACTGTGAGAAGCTGGGTGGATTTTAGCTGGCTTTGTTTACTGTTACAATAAAGATCTGCTTAAAAATACCTGTAGTGGGGTGCATATTCCATAAGCTGGGGCAAACAATTAGTAAAGGAAATGTCACTGAAGTGACTGAATCCTTTAGTGGATTCCCTCCCACATTTTACAGTTTTTAATTGCTTCTATTGTTTGGAATTCTCAGTTAAAAAATAAAAATGAATATTCTATTTTAGATATTCTGTTCAAAAGCTCTGAGCTTTTAACTCAGCATTTTGCTTTTATTTCTATGTAAAAATGCCTATTGTGTGATACTCTGAACATTGCGAACTCATTTTATTTCTCTTAAAAGCAAATCCCTTTGTTGTCCCTTTTAATCTCTCATAATTTCATATTTTTCTTCCCAAATAGATGGAAGCATTTTTACTGTGTAATGTCTCCCTAGGCAGAGTATTTGATATTAGAGATGGATTTGATAGTTCTTCCCAGTGCATCAGAACCAGCCTCCATTAGTTCTCCTACTTGTTTCATTAAATCTTCTGGTTGGAATATGTTTGTTTTTCCTCAGGTTTGATCTTAACAAGCAAGTTTGTGAGATTACCTGGGGAAACAAAATGCAAATGTGCTGAAGTGTTTAAGAAGTAATCATACATCAAAGGGGGTAAAGCCCCTCCTTCCCCCACAAATATCTAAGAAAGCTTGCAGATTGGTATCAATGAAAAAATTAGGGCATCTATAAAGTGAGAACTTCTAAAGAGCTTCGACAACATGCTGAAACTGAGTGTTCAGACGTCTGAGAACTTCAGTGGATTGTCATAGAGTGTGAAATGATTTTCTGCAGTGTCATAATTCAGGATATACCTGTACGTTCAGTCTTTTATGACTGTGCTGTAACAAAGTAAAGGCAATTTTATTAGTTTTACTTAGACAAAAGTCATGATAGAATCCAGAAACCACACTCAGTCAGAAGAGTAGCCAAGAGCACTGTGTCAGGGATGAGTTTGGCCTGCTGCATCCGTGTGTCTGTTGGCATTACACTCTAAGGAATGTTCAGAGGGTTTTTCCTAGGACCTAACTAAAGCCCACTTCTTTACTCTTGCAAAAAAAAAAAAAAAACAAAAAACAAAAAACAAGAAATAAAGTGCCCTTCACGTTCAGAGCCTGGCAGGTCAGTCTGTTTCGATTTGGTGTTGTCTTTAACTGTTCCCATATAAGCCAAGCAGTCTTTCACCTCTGAACACTTTTCCATTTCCAAAGGAAACTTCTTTTCAAGTTGGAGTTCATGAAAAGCCACCTTAATGGTGGAGGGAACTGTTGTTTTTATGATGAATAGCATTTCTGAAATTGCAACTTTTTGGATGTCAGAAATTGCATTTTCTTCCCTCCTTGATTTTTAATCTTTTTTTCAGCCACCCTGGAATTAAAGAAAAAATTGAAAATGTTAACAGGCTGGAACAGACTGGATTAGAGCAGTACATGTTTCACTCCTTGCCAGTGTTATTTTATTCTTGGGTTTCTTTTGATTCTTCAGCAGATACTGATGAAGGTGTCAAATGTTTCGGAAATTTATGTAGATTACAGAACTAACACAAGGGATACCCACTACAGAATACTCAAGAAATTCCTCCTCCTCTTCACTGTTAAACAGTCTTATTTAATTGGTAAGACACTGTGTTTTAGTGTCAAAGAGACTCTGTTCTGAAGAGATATTTAAGATTATTAAACTATGTATTATATAATCAAATTGACTTTGTGGTTTAAATCAGAAAATAAAATTCAGTTAGAAAAGTAGTTAACCACTTTATCATCAGACATTTTAAATTAGGTTGTGGCTGATTTTCAATCTATTTGAGGTTGTGTTTGTTTAGGGTTTTTTTCCATTTTTACAAGAGCTATTACATAAAATAGATTTACTCCTGGACTTCTATATGCTTATACTGTTTATTGCTTTTATTAATTTCCAAGAGTCAAGACTCTATTGATCAACAGAAATAATAGGTTTAAAATAATAGTAATTTTTTTCCACTGGAGTCTTGATGAAATGTATTTTTTTGTTAATGCACACGTCTAGGTAGTTGAAAGTAGCTTCCATTTAGAAGAGTGTATGTTATCAGAGAGTGAAGAAACAGCCCAGTTTTACAAAAGTGATGTATAGTCTCTGGCATATTTTAGAAATAGATAATAACAGATAACTCGTGCTGAGTTCTCTCAGAGTAGGAAGGGACATTTAGAACTGGAGACTCTTGGAACTAATGGAGAGAAATTTATCTGTTGGATTTAGTAGAACTGATAGAAGCAGTAATTTTACCATCTAAAATCTTCATGACTGCTCTTAACCCCCCATATTATATATATATATATATATATATATACACACACACACACATTTTCATGTCTATGTTGACTTGGTTTTACAACCTTTTACAATTTCCATAGCTGTTGTGGTCAAGTACTCCATACATCACTACAGACTTGGAGCAGTGAGGCTGGGAAGTGGCCCTGGGCAAAGGACCTGGGGGTGCTGGTCAAGAGTGGCTGAACATGAGCCAGGGTGTGCCCAGGTGGGCAGTGACAGCCTGGCCTGTATCAGCCAGAGTGTGGCCAGCAGGAGCAGGGCAGTGACCCTGCCCCTGTCCTGGGCACTGCTGAGGCCACGCCTCGACTGCTGTGTCCAGTTCTGGGCCCCTCAGTTCAGGAAGGACATGGAGGGGCTGGAGCGAATCCAGAGAAGGGAAAGGGAGCTGGGAGGGTCTGGAGAGTCCTGTGAGGAGTGGCTGAGAGAGCTGGGGGTGTTCAGCCTGGAGAAGAAGAGGCTCAGGGGAGACTTTATTACGCTTGGTATCTGCCTGAAGGAGGGTGGAGCCAGGTGTGGGCCAGCCTTTTCTCCCAGGAAAGCAGTAATAGGATAAGGGGAAATAACCTCAGACTGCACCAGGGGAGGCTCAGGTTGGACTTCAGAAAGATCTTTTCCAACCTAAATCATCTTATGATTCTATTCTATGATTCTAAGTATCCTACTGAATGTTCCTGACAAATGCTATTGGCTTTATAATTACGTGCTATATCTGTTGAACCTATTGGCTGGTTTGATCCAAAGTATGAGGACATAGATGAAATTGTTTGTGATTCAGGTTATTTTAATTTCTAAAAAAATTAAAGATTTAATAGAAATGCCCTCAGAACTGAGACCAGATGGTTCTTTTGAAAGCAGCCCATGTCCTGGAGGGAAGGTGTGGGGAGTGGCACATGTCAGTGGGCTCTGAAGATTAAAGACTGGCTGCTGGACAAAGGAACCATTTTAGACCTTTGGGATTGTAATTTACTAGTATTGTATTTTTTTAGCTGGTCGTCTCAGAACTCCAGCTGGGTCAGGAGTCTGCATAGGTAGACATTTATAAGGAAGAGTTTTCAGTCTTCAACAGATAAAAGTCTAAAGCACTAGACAGAGCAGATAAATGAAACCAACAGATGGAAGGAAGCGTAGGAAGAGAACAAGAAGCAGAAATAGCTGCATATTTTGACATAATCAAATAGCATTCCTTGACATATCACTATCTGACTACAACAGTTCTGCATGTTCACTGTTGGTTGAATCTCTTCAGCCAGTAATACAAAGTTCACATGGCATCTTTTGCATCTTCAGTTTTACATTTGGAAAAATTGCTTTGTCCTTGGTGCCAAGTTGCTGACTTTTGAAAAAGCAGTGATTGTGGAATTTTTTATCACTAGCTTTTGATTTACCTAAGAAATGTCAACTTGTGTTCAGGAAGGGAAACTGTCTGTTTTCAGCTAAATTTGCAGTTCTGCTTTTGATGTAGTACAATATTGTCACAGGATACTGGATCCATGCCAAAGATAAAGGTTTCAAAAATAAAAAATAAGAAAAAGATCTGAACCACAGACAAAAATTTATTATTGAACGAGTTATTATTGCAGATAACCAAAGAGCTGCACATTTTGTCTGATGGTAGAAACACAGTGGAATGGTTGATATTTGGAGTTGAGCCAATGTACTGTAACAACATGCAAAAACACAATTTAGGAGGTGATTGTGCTCAAGAAAGTCTTCTGGAATTTAGAATGCCATTTAAATTGACGACTCTTTCATAAGAAAGCTATGCTTATATATAGATGTTTTATATATATATATATATATATATATATATAAAGTGTCTTATATTACTGAATATTTAACCAGCCACAATAATGTCAGAGAAAGCTGGCACTAGACACCTGGAGGTGTCTTTTATTCCTGTCTCTGTTGACTAAAGAGGGACATCTCTCCCCCTAAGCAAGAACATCCAGCTTAGGCTACATGTTTAAATTCTAGGTGTCACAATGTTGGTCAAAGGAATGCTTCCCTCCAACTTTGTAGCTAAAAACGTAGGGATATTAGGAATTATCTTCAGCTGAACTCATAAACTGAGTTTGTTTGATGAAGCAGAAACTGTCAAATCCTTAGGCATTCTGTGATTGCTTTATCCATACACTTGACCTACAGCAAAGTCTGAGTAAGTAGTCCAATGAGTTCTGGTCTATTAGGCTTGCCTTTGAAACCATGAAGAATAGAAACCTGCCTAGGAAGCAGATATTTCTGTTTGTAAGCTTTTACTTTCAAGTGCAGTTTATGTTGGGTCTGCTGCAGCTGCAATGGGCACATAGCATTCCAGGGATGTTGGTCTTGTCTTATCTTGGTTTCAAGTCTTGCCTAGGGAGTCAATAGGATTGTATATGTTTTCTAGGCTTCATGTTAAGGCTTGTTACTTTCAAACTTTTCTTCAACCTGCCACACTTGAGCCCTATTTAATAAAAGTCCTTACATTTCTTCGATATTCATATGTGTCCATGTCTCCTGTATATCAGAGAAAATAATTGGCCTTCTTGGTCTGAACCTTTGCCTTAATCTCCTTTCCAAGATGTTATGAATTATTGCTCTTTCTTGGTGATTAGCTTGCTAATATTTTTGATTGTTGGTTGATCAGTAACCTGTTTAATATCTCTTCATCTTGCCAACAGCTGCACTCTTGATCTGCACTCATACTTTGCTTTATTCTCTCCTGGAGCCTGCAGGGTATTCTCAGACCCTTAAAGCAGGCAGCTCACCAGCAAGAATTGCTCGATCTGCTTGATTCATCCCATTCTGAAAATGACATAATGAAGGCATTAATTTTTTCATGGTCATGTTAAAGAGTATCAAGGATGGGGTATTTCTTCTCAATGTTTACATACTGGTATTAAATGAGACTAATTTTCACTTTCTCACACTCCAATTTTCATAAACAAGCAGTTGTGCTAGTTTAATATATAAAAGTGATTCTTTAATATCCTGCCATGATATAAGAACTATTTCAGAAGTTATAAGTTTGCTGTGGTTTTTTTCTTCTGAAAACTGTATATTCTGGCACGTTCCTCTCTTTCCCTGAATCATTATGAATGTAAAAGCTTTTTTAGCAGTGGGCTAATATGTGTCACTGTCTGTTATGCATCCCTTATTTATTCAGTTAGAATTTTAAAAGCTGCTGTAATGAGAGGATGCCTCTGTAGTTTTTTATTTACTGGGCCTGGTTTCGAAAGTGTAGGATGCCAGAATTAATTTGTATTTTTTTTTACCTATTTCTACTCATTATTACTACATATTATTTCTCATTATTTCTTTTAATAATTCAGTGAAAACACTGTCAGCAGTGGATGCTATTATTATTTCTGTTCATTCTAGAATCTCATTGAAGCTGCATTTCCTGTAGATAATTAATTGGAAAACAGCTATTTGTTCCTACCCTCTAGAAATTTCAGCATTCAAGAACTCATTAAAGTACTAGATTGAGAATTGTAGGGATGTATTTTTTGAAACTGAATTTCTCCCCCCATCCCATTCTTTACCAGTCTTCCTTTCAGTTGGTATAATTTCCTTCATATATTTGTATCTTATCTATTTCCTGACAGTATTTTTTATTCCGTTACTCTTCACTTTTTCCAACAAATAATGAAAATTCTGGTTTTTGTGTGTTACTTCTTACTGCTTTATCACTGATTATATTTCAACACTTTCATGGTATTTTTCATGTTACCATGTTTCTCATCTTCAAAGCTGTTCTTTGTGACTGCCTGGAATTCTTGTACACTGTTTTCCTCCGAAAATCCTACTGCCTGTTGTTTGGGTTCCTGTTGCCGGGGATGACAGGGATGAAATCTGCCTCTCTGTTCTCTTTCATGATTCTGGGCTGTACATTTGTATCCCTAGTAAATAATTAATTACTGTGCAATTTTTCTGAATATTTGTTCATGCTTGTGAATTTTTTTATCAGAGATTATTTTTTTTACAAGGATAACTTTAGATAATAAAATGAATCCCTCGTATTTTGCTGTAATGCATCATGAAAAACCATACTCCCTAATTTCCACAAACAAAACCGTATTTTTTTCAATGTAGTCACTTGTAGTGGTTCCTGTGATGTATCTTGGGCATGTTCACTACACTGATTCAAGCTTTCTAGAACTCATTATGATGTACAGAGAATATCAATCTCTTGTTCCCTTCCTGTAAACCTATTGATGTCATCCCAACTTAATGGGTAGCATAATATCCTTCACTATAGAGTTTATCCCTCTAGTCATTCCTGCCTGATAAGGGTTTAAATTTGCTAATTTTAAGAGCATTAATTCTCCAATTTTTTTTTTTGCAAAGCTATGACATATAATACATGCTGCATTCAAACTCTGGAGGGATCAAAACACTGATATGAATGTCCCAAATGCCATCTCTTCTTTTTTGAGGCCTGCTTAAACATTTCTTGTTTTGATTTTTATAACATAGAATCACAGAACAATCTGGGTTGGAAGGGACTTCAAGGATCATTTATTTCCAATCCCCCTGCTGTGGGCAGGGACATCTCCACCAGACCAGGTTGCTCAGAGCCCCTTCCAACCTGGCCTTGAACATTTCCAGGGATGGGACATCCACAACTTCTCTGGGCAACCTGTGCCTCACAACACTCACAATAAATAATTTTTCCTATTATCCAGTCTAAACATTTTAGTCTGAAGCCATTCTCCCCATCCTATGTAATTTCAGGGCTTTCAGAAGTTCATATACTTTTATTTAGGACCCATAGAAAAATGTGGCAATTCAATTAGAAATGGAGCCAGAGAAGTAAAAGCCGGGGCAGGGAAGTAAAGCCCCATTTCTGCAGCTATTTTTTCACACACAGATCCTTATGCCTGTGCTGAGATTCATGGAGGTCATTGAGATTCTGTGTGGATTGAACAGCAACAGTCTCAAGCTCCAGAGACTTCCCTGATTCAGATGTTCAGAGAAAAATTATGTATGTGTGCATTTCTTGTTCATTTGAGTTAGAAAACTAAATACAAAGCCAATTCTTGCTAATTCAGATTCAAATCAAGCAGTGCAAACCCAGTTGAATGAATTTTCCATATAATTAGCTTTATCTGTGAGGCTATAGTCTAACACAACTTTTTTTGTTATACTTAACAGTAAAATGTATCTGCTTGATACCTGGGAGTAGTTATGGGGTTTCAAAATGAATAGAGATAACCTAATTTTACAGAAATAGTTCTGTTTTGTGCAAGATGGAAAATGATGATGTTAATTAAAATGCATCAATGTCAAGCAGTATTTCTGTTTAATTTTATGGAAATAATTTCCTCAAATACATTTGTAACTGAGATGTATGCAAGGGAACAACTCTGATTTTGAAACTCTTTGCTCTTCTGAGGGACACCTGCATGCTTCAGGTGGGACATAGACGTGCTACATCATGAGAAACTCAGAATAATGTAACAGCACATATGCAGAGCCCTGAGTTGCCCTTTTCTAAGCAAGTTATACATATCTGTATGAAACACATTGTTCCTCTTAGACCTTACTGGTGACTTTTTACCACCAATAAATTATTTCAGGCTTACATTTTTTATGCTTGCCTGTGTCAGGGAGAGGGGTTGGAATTAGATGATCTTTGAGGTCCCTTCCAACCAAAACCGTTTGATGACTCTGATTTTCTTTAGGCCCAGATATGTTACATGAAAAAGCCCCCGCCCCTTGTCTATCCTGTATCCTTTCCATGCTGCAGGAATATTGAGAGTAATTGGCCCACCCCCTGCATGTGTTTGGCTTTGCTAGAAGCTTTGTGGTTTTCCAGACATGCATTTTTCCCCTGGATGATATCTTTTTATGTTGTTACTTTCTTGATTATTTTTTTTCTATGCCAGATTTCTGAATGGATTTTTACAGCAGGACACCTGGTTTGACTCAAATTATATATAAGCATGTAGTAAGCTTCTGATCCTCTGGAATAGCTCAAAAATGATTATGCTAAAACAATAAAATCATTAGGTTGCAAATAATTTCAATTTTATGCAATGGTTAGAGACAGTGGTTATTCTAATCAGTGAAGTGTAAAAAACATTTGACTGACTACATCTAAACCCACATTTAAATATTTTCTACAAGAATACATGGGCATGTCTCAAGGTTTCCTTTTGTTTGATTTTTTTTTGAAGATGCAAATAATAAGTAGTCATACTTTTCATCAACATATCAGTTATTTTTATAGACAAAACCATAAAGATATGTAGATTAATGGAGTGCTCTGCATGAAAAATAGAACAGTATAAAAGATGAACATTAGGTAAGGGAGTGGGTACCTTGGAGTGAATGAACAATCTGCCATTTGTACCAAGCCTTTGCTCCTGTTTGTGTAGCAATTAAAGAATTTGGTCTCAGGAGTTATACATTTATTCTCAACAAACAATATCAATTTTGTTACAAAGCCCTCCAAATTCTACAGTAAAAAAGAAAGAGTCAAAATATACCATAAATAAATAAATATTAATCCTGAAACACTTTGCCCCACTGGATCCTGAGCAGAAAAATGGTGTGGTAACAAGTTTAGCACCCAAAATACTTGAGATTAAATTCCTAAACAGAGCAGAAAATTCCTGCATGACCTTGGACGAGTCTTTTAACCTGTGGTGCCTCATAATTTGCCTGTTCCACACATACATGTGACAAGCTTTCCAGTGTGGGATCTGCCCCTTCCACCTGTGCAGCATTTGGCACGATGATACTCTGAGACAGAAGGCCCCTGTGTACATTTAAAGTCCAGAGACACTTCCCTCATAATGTTCTAGATGGAAAAAATCTTCACTGAAATCAGCAATGAGGCTTCAGAGTCTCATTAAGGATTGGTATTCTGTGAAGTTTTTCCACATAAACATATGCATGTCTGTGTTCCTCACATTGCTTGCAACCTGGTTTGGGCAACAGGCTCTGGACAAATAAGACACCCTTGCTTTTGATGATAACCAGGAGTCAAAAATGCGTTTCTCAGTGGCTTGATGAAATGACAGATAGTGAGAAGGCAAATCTGAGGAAGGGAGTATATCTGAAAATCTGAATTTTTTTATTCCCAGCAGTTATCAATTGCTGTAAGAAAAGATACTGCTTCTCCTAATGACTCTTGCCTAATTATTAGGTATTCTAAACAACAAAAAATTGAACAGCACCTTTTTTTGGTGAACTTGTCGCAAAAGGAGAAATAGTGCATGCCGAAAAATAATTTGCAATGCCAGTAATGGGAATCAGGTTAGGAAAAGAACCATAGGTTAGCAAATTATCTTTTTCAACAGCAAGGATTTCATGCTGATGCATTGACAATATTGTAACAATACTCAACACTTATTGGAGCATGTTTTGAGATACAAGGTGGATCAGAAATAAAAAACACCTCTGACCTTGTTTCTCTGCTGTGAGGGGAAAGAAAAGCCTGGCTCTGTAGAATGGTCAGAATTGATCACAAAATCAGGATGCTCACAGCCTCAGGCTGGAAAGGCCTCAGCAGCTCGGCCTACAGACTCCTGTGTAATATATAAAAATACATAATATATAAATTAATGTTTCAGCACAGAGTGCACCACATGTTGCTCAGGGCTTTTTCCAGTCAGGTCCAGAAGACCTTCAAGAATGGAGGGTGGTCCCTTCTTCCAGGGCATGACGGTCCTCTTGTCTTATAGAGCTAATTCCTTCTACCTGAAATCTCTGCTCTAGGTAGATCACACATCTTTTGGAACTCACAGATCCCTCCACCTTCACAGAATCATAGAGTGATTTGGGTTGGAAGGAACCTTTGGAGATCATCCAATCCAACTCCCCTGACCTAGAGCAGCTTTGCACAGAGTTGTATCCATGTAGATTTTTAATATCTCCAGAGAAGTAGACTCCCCAACATTTCTGGGCAGCCTGTTCCAATTCTGTCATCTTCAAAGGAACAAAGCTTCTCCTCATATTCAGATGGAGCTTTCTATGTTTGAGTTTGTGTGCCTTGCCTCTTTTTCTGCAGCAGGGCACTACTGAAAAGAATCTGGCCCCATCCTCTTGAAACTTGAGGTTTGGGCTGTTTGGCCACAGGCTGTGGATCCACCAGAGTGCATTTGGAGTGAGCTACCTGAATCCTTCTTCTGGTATGGGTAGGTGGGTTGGGTGTGTGAGGGCTTGGGAGGTTGGCACAAACCTCTTGTGGAGAAAGAGTGCAGGAGGCACATTATTCTGGGTTTAAAGTTGTGAGTGTTGGGTAAACTCAGACTCTGAAAACCCAGTTCACAGTTTGTTAGTTTGAGGTATTATTACAACACAAGAGCCATCCTCTAGGTGTAAGGAAGCACTGGGATTTATGTAGGTACTATGGTAGCAAGGGAAAGCAATGTGTCCAGCAGCTTCTGTCAGCCTGAAGAGTTGTAGTGGACAATTTCTGCCTTTGAAATCTTTCCCCGGTGTTCCTTGAGTCTGCAGAGATATACTAAGAGAGGCAATTACCAACTATTCTTTTTTTTCTTTTTAATCCAGAGGAAAGTTAATTACACCCCAGTGTACTGTCACATAAAACGACCCAAACCAAGTTCAACTACTGTTGGGAAAAAAAAAAAAAATCCAGCCATAACTCTGCTCTTGAGCAAAACAGGAGAGATATTTCTCACCTGCATGTCAAGATTTATAGTGTCCCCAGAAGACACCTCATCCTAAAGTAGAGAGCACTAGCTAAGGAATAGATATGTGAAACCACGGCTCCCTTTCACTTGAAGGGGCATCCAGTACTACTGGATCATGTTTCTGTGAAGAAAACAAGCCTGATGAGGTCACAAAATAAGTCCTAGGGGAGATCTCAATCAGATTACTTTAATTTAAAGGTCTCAATTGCAAATGAACAAGAACAACCAGAGCAGCTCTTAAAGCAAAGAGAGACGGTAGATTACAGCAAAGAGGCACAGTGAGAGGAAAACACGCCAGCAGCACTAAGAAACATCCAGGAGCTGCTCTGTCACACTCGTGCCAGCAGAGAGCAGTGGCAGAATGGGAAAGGATCCTGCCTGGATGTAGCAGCACATCTCGTTCAGCGTGCTGGCTGATTTAGCATTGCCGCTTCTGCATCTCATTCTGTGCGTGCAGGGCTGTGCGAAGGTCCTGGCTCTTCACCTGCTTTCATGACATTGTTCCCTTGTAGGTCAAAGTCTCATCAAGTTGATGTTTAGCAAGCTGCAAAATGATTAAAAAAGGTACATTTTCTGCACCAAATCTGAAGCATCACTTTAACAATGTAGGAGCTTTTTTATGACATAGACCACACTTACTTTTTGTGATGTAGGTCCTGTTTGGATGATGGCATTTCATGGTGTTACGAATTTGAAGCCAGATTTTGATTCTATATTTTGGTGGTTTGCTGAGAATAATTAATTTAAGAGGATATTGAATTTTAAAAGGTACCAGCTGTTCCTCAACAGTTAAACCCGCTCAGAAGTATAAAACTTTGAGAATGTCAGCATAAAAATATGCCATATGTTTTGAAACACAACTGATGACACTGGCACTGTGTGCTTGTTATTGTCTGTTCTTAGGTGCTGGACACCCTGAGTCACTTCTGAATCATCATTCCACTGAGAAAGAATATCCCTGCAGAGAACTGACTGTTTCCCTTGATACATTCAGAGGGAATTTAATCTAAATTTGGTCAAGTAATTTCCTTCTTTAATTTTGCACGTGTCAGTTATTCCATTCTCTGGAGATGCAATCTTCATTTCTACTTATCTCCATTATTACAATATGGGGAATGTCTGTTGAAAGATATGCTGTTTCTTCCTTTGTGAGCTTTACTGTTCATTCTCAACTGTGAAAGCATAGCACCCTCACATAATCTGTAACTACTTATGCATCACATTCTATTATTCTTTTTTATCAATTAGTATATATAAACTGCATTGTTTATAAGAATAAAAGACTTATCTAGCGAGGCAAATGTATTTATTGCCCTTACAAGGAAAATGTTCTCACTAAAAACCAATATGCATATATAAAAATACAGAACAGTGTAACATATGTAAAGTATGTTTGTACTTGTGTCCCTTTTCATCTAGAATAGTTATTTTTCATGCTAAGATTCCTCTTGTTTCACGTTTGTGTGTCTATATGGCAGTGCCCTGAAAGAGCACTGAAAGGCCACTCATTTTTAAGTGTTGCAGGTCTGCTTCTGGCACAGAAAGCTGTTCCACAGAAGGGGTTTGGGAATCACTGGCTGGTCATGCAAATTTACGTTGTCAGTCTAGCAGTGAAAGACAGCTGTGCTGAGCAGAGACTGCTACCAAGGCTGGCAGGCAGCATCTGGCCCTCTGCTCAACAACCCATTGTTCAAGCACATTAAACTGGAAATCTGAAATGTTATTTCTTGTACTGTGCTCTAAGTAAAACCTCAGGTGGTCAGAATGGTCACAGCCAGAACCTGTGGTAAGCAAATGATGTCTGAAAAAAAGGTGAATATTATTTTGAGACGTGCTCACAGAATTAGTATTATAGTTATGCAATTCTACGTTTACCATTCCATTAACAGTGACAATGACGGAACTATAAAGCAGATGATTATAAGCTGAGAACCAAACAAATCCATGTGCTTTGAGTGAGTTATTTCAGGGGTTTTTTTGGTTTTGTCGCATGTGCCATTGTATTTTTTAAGTGGAGATATAACCCAAGATGCTGGAATGTATTCTGATCTTCAGTAACCAGCATTTATCCAGAATAACTACTGGAGTTAATATTGATGAAAATCACAATTTGGCACATAAACCTGGCATGACATTTTCAGTGGAGATATTTGACTTTGCTTTCAGTAATTGTTTATTTTGGTAAATAATAAAAATTAAGGCCTGTATCCTTGATATCTTTTGGTGGTTAAAATGATAAGAGTGATCTGTTGTCAGCTGAAATGTTTAAACCAGTATCATTCAATACTGGTATTCTAGTATTGGCTACTGGTCCTGGTATTGCAGAAACACTTTCTGGAGAGCTGACCTTGCCTTCAGGCAGAGATATGGGCTTGGTGATGAAATCGATTCCAGACCATTTAGTCATGATCCGTTCCCTTCTTGTCTTCCCTGCAATGGCAGAAATGTGTACTTGCTGCTACTTCTTATTAGGAGTACAGGTGTTTATCAGGAAGTTCTGATCTGGTATTCTGTGAGCTGTCATAGCAATGAAAAAATTAGAATTGGAGACAACTGTAAAAGAAATAACAATGTCCCTGATTACTGCATCTTTACTTACAGATGTGGGATGGCCTCCAGTAATATAAGCTTCCTGTCACTTGAATCCCAAACTGGTATTTTAAAGTTTTGAGTAATGTGATCTCGGTATTAATCCTGTGATCTGCAAACTATGCCCCAGGTACCACAAACTGGGCACCCAGAAAATTGTTGAATAATTTTACACAGGAGGTAAATTAATACATTTGAAAGGATGCTCTTTAGAAAACTGATTTAGAGCTAACATGGAGAAAAAATGAGTTTGTGTTTTGATGAACTGTGAAGCCATTGTTGCCCTGATGTGTGCTGTGGATGAGGCTAATGATACATGGATTTAATGTTAACATGTCTGAAATTTTTGGTTTTGCATTAGGTGGAAGACCTGTGTATGCAAGATGGTCATGTATGGTCTTGTTAAAATTTAAAATCCAGTGTGTTTTCAGTTGTCAACTGGAAGTAAGCTTTGTTACTATTCTGGGGTTTAAAACATAAAGTGCACAGGCAGAAAAAAAAATTTGGAGGCCATAGTGAATTCGTGTGTGTGTCCTAATGGAAACATATATGTCACTTCAGTAAATAACCACTGGAACAGTAGCATTTGTAACACTATACACAAAACATTATTTTTTTTTTAAATTGTCTGGTAAAAGGTAAAGAAAATCTCATAGCTCCTTGTGTGTGCATACAAATATATATGTGAAAAATGCACCCATTCAATTTTCAGCAAGTGATTCAGAATGTCAGCTGAGTCAGCACAGACTGAAAGAATACTACCCTACATCAGTGATATGTACCCTATAGATAAGATAATGCTCTGAATGTACTAAACTCTTCCAGAACACCTTACAGAATGCCAAGTTTAAATATATTGTTCCAAAAGCTAGTCAGAAGGCAGGACAGTTACCTGGATGCACCTTGTGTGATATTTAAATTTCTTGCTGGCCATTATTGGCTACTCTAAAGCACTTTGTAGCTAATATGAAAGACATTAATGTAGTAGAGGGATTCAGGAGAGGATAAACAGCATAAACAAGTAGCTATTTTCTAAAAATTATCCTGATAAGCTTTTGAATTTTGTCCAATAATCCTGTTAATGAGGACAGTAGCTTGCAGCACTTTAGAATAAAGCAATATGAAAAATCAAATTGCATCAATTAAAAGCCTGTAGTAAACACAATTAGCTACTGTAGAGTTAATTTTTTTTTTTTTTTTGAGGAAAGTGACTTCATTCAACATATGTAAAATGAAATGGTGAGGAAAGTTTCAGTTTGGATGCTCTTTTCAAAGTTTCAGGTGTGGTCAGAGCTAGTTGTTTAGATAGTTGCTAAGAGATAGTAGAGGTCTGTCCTCTGTTATTTTGAGAGATGTTTTATGTAATGGATTTGTCAAAGTAAAGGGGAAATGGTAATTACAGGATGAGGAAAAGGCAAAGAGAAAGGGACCAGGAGAACCAGGTTGTGCCAGTAGCACAAGGAAACATGAAAACCTGGTAACTGCATAGAGTGGCTGTTACAACTTCATGCTCTGCTACATCAGGGCTGAAATATGTTGGTAATTAATATCCTCGTTCCTAGAAAACTGCATAAGGATTATTTTTTTGTACCATTTGCTTGTTTAAAATAAGAAATTCTGAGGATGATAACTGAAAATGCACAATAAAAGGGAAAAATGCTTCTACTGATTCCTTTTCACAATCCTCCTAAGGGAAATAAGATCCCTTAGCTCTAATTGCATGGCACAAATGACATGTAAAGTCTGGTTCACCCTCATAAGCTTTATTCCCATCACACTCGCTGCTGATACTGTAAAGGTTCTTTTGCCCGGCAGGTTACTTCCACCCAGCAAAGAGAAATAGCCCCCTTTAAAAATAAAATATAAAAAGAAAACAAAAATCTGGGGATGATTTTGCCACTGCAGACCTGCTGATAATGGCTGTGTGTGACTACAGAAACTTTCCTGTGACACTCCATCTGCACAGCAGCCCTTAAACCTCTGTCTGTCTGGTTGTCTATCATATAGTCCTCCTTTTTTTTTTTTTTTTTTTCTTTTCTTTTTTTTTTATTTTTCTTTTTTTTTTTTTTTCTTTTTAAAATCTGTTTTTGGCTTCTTACTTTCCTTGAAATGGGTTCTTAGGATTCCAGTAGCATTTAAAGTAGTGAAGTGGTAATCTTTTGGTGTCTTTACATCGTGGAACCCTGGGACAGGTCTGCGAACTTCACTGTGTATTTGTCCAATAATTACACTGTGATCTATCACTCTTATCAAAAGCAACAGGGTGAGGGAATGACTGTTAGCCAAATAAAAACACAGTATCAAATAAAACAGCTCTCTGAGAAAAAAAGCATTTGCAAACCAAAGGAAGGCATGGAATTCATAGTAAACAGAGCATATGTTCCTCAGCAATAAATCAGCCTAAGTATAGTCTATTCGCATTCCACTCTGTGTTATTATAGCTGTGCAAACTATTATGCAGAAACAGCACAATCTTGCTGCAGACAGAACCAAATCAAGCATCTACTTTGTCTCCTTGGATAAAGAAGGTTTCTAGATTTTCCCAGTGCATTTTCAGAGTTTATTTCTATGAGGTGAATTTTTGTTTGCTTGGGTTCTTTCTCCTGGTTGTTTTTACTGAATAATGTCAGTACTAGTATTAGACATGGCAGTTTATTGTCACAGAAAAATACCATGAGCACCTTGTAGTTCAGAGGCCACAGTGATGGATTAGAGTTTGGCTTCAGTCTCTCCTATTTTCTCCACTGTGCCTGGTTTTGCTAATTCAGAAGAGTGAGGACTGTCCTTTGCAAGGTGTTCATGTACTGCATAGCTTCTACACAGCCATACTGATCTTGGTTGTGACCTTAGTGCAATAAAATAAACAGCAATCAATTAAACAGTCTATTCACCAGTTAACTAAAGTAGAGGATCACCAGCTAATGCTGGTTTCTGTAGTCTCTATCATGCTGTAAAACCTGGCACACCATCCTTCTGACTAGTTAGATGCTCAAAGAATAGTAAGTCTGATCAGTACTGAAGTCCAAGTTAAAACTTTGACTTGCAGATTCTTGGACCATCTTGCTTTCTGCTGTTTAAAAATTTATCATTCAAATGGCCTATGAAATACATAACAGAGATATTTGAATGTATCTTCACCTTAAAAATAAACCCACAGGGAAGAAAAATGGGCAAATCACCCAGGAGAACATGATTTTACAATTTGTGACTTGAGACAAAGAGCCCCACAGACCTTTAGCTAGTGTAGTACCTGGGTAAAAATTTTGAGAAAATAGTCCAATATTGTTTCTTTTCATTCCACATCTCTGTAAAAAAAAAAAACCCATTAGTGCAGTAATCATAAAAATAAATTCAGTGTTGCCATTGTTTAGCAGACTTTACTATCTGCAAGAACTAGGCAATACCATGAATTTCATCTGAGGTAGCATTCTTTGCACAGTGAATACAAACATTTCCATTAAAGCTAAAGATGAGCCACTGTGAACTCCATTTTAAAATATAGATTACAGTTTATGCTAAATCCTTCTGGTTTTACACTTTATTGGTTTTCATTTCTCAGAATCTGACAGAGGCAGCGTGCCCCATGAAGCTTCCTGTTTTGAGAAATCTTGATGGAATTGTTCCAGTTCTGCCTGTGCAGATTCAAATACATTTCTTTTCTAACTGATTTTAAGGCCAGATGACAAAGAGCTTAGCCAAGCACAGTAGGAAGAAAATTGAGGACTGTGTCCTACCTGGTCAGTGACTGGGTGTCCAAATGTGCAAAAAAAAAAGTGAAAAATACTTTCTTAAAGACTTAGGTCATAGTTTGATTGTATTTTTCTGTGAGTGATTTCTGTATTTGGTAGACCCTGCAAGAGTACATTAAGATGTAAGGAAGTTAAAGGTTTGTCTTGGAATGGACAAAGTAAGGAACAAAGTAAGATGTAGTATACTTTTAAATACAATGATTTGTTTATCTAATAGAAATATTTGGAAAAAACCTAGCTAATTGCAGTAATTCAATCTTTTTCAGTGTGCAAGCCTAAAAATTTTTCACTGATGGTCTGAGTCCTGATTAATTAAATCTTACTGAGTTGTTTCCTTTGGTAATATGTCTTGTGGACATGTAAAAGTAGTCCATGGATTCTCAAATATCTGCAGGCTACAGGTTTTCAGCCTCTTTGTTACTTTTTAAAAAAGCACTTGGAAAATAAATTTGTAATTAGAAAAAGGACAAAGTTTTCTGGGTGTTTCCCTTCAGTGATTGTTACTATTATCTCTGATCATGCTAAGAGGAAGCAAATCTGGATCTAAGCTCCATGACCCAGAAGGATCTCCCTCTTACGAGTGAGAAAGTGGTAATTCTTGTCTAGACCAATAGAACAACAATTTCTTGTTGAAGAGAAGTGAAAGCCGTGAAAGCCATGAGTGAGTAACCACACTTCAGTCTGTTTGGGGCGACAGGATAAAGCACAGTTGGTCTGATATGCCCTCCAACACTCTCAGGTGCCTTTTCACTGCCTCCTTTGCAGGGGTTTGTGCCTGTGATGGAGGTCTTGACTCAGCATCTCTAAGCCAGATGAAGGTGAATCTCAGCTCTTACTCTTTTCTTCCTGCTGCGAGGCAGAATTTGTACTTTAGGCAGGAAAATGTGCTTCCACTTGCACATTTTTTTCATCTGTGTAAAGACTGTGACTCAGGATAGAACAGTGAAAATTTATTCCCTTCTCCCTGTTCCCATCCTTTCCTTACAACTGGCAGGCAAGATTTCACATGTGTGTATTAACCACTGTCTCTTTCTGAAGAGCAGATTAGCATGATAGATCCCAGATTATTACAACTCTGAATCGAACAGAGTTATCTTCCCTTTTTTTTATCTTTCAAAATATTATATCCAGGAAATATTTCAGGATTCTGATATATTTCCTTGGTAGTGATGCACTTTGAATTATTACAGTGCATTTTAAATTATCTCTGTGGAAGCTGATAAGTAATCAGATAAAGTTCCTTACCGCAGGAAGCAATTTTTTAGAGTGTCTTTATGGATATCATTTGCAGAGGTGAGCAGGCCCCATTTCTTTTTTTATTCTCTGTTCTTGAGCTGCAATGGATTCACTGTATTTCTAGAGAAGGTTCAGCTGGGTTTTTCTTTGATGATCAGCCAGACAACCTTTATCTATGAGTTTGAAAAAACAGCAAATCAGAGCTGATGCTTCAAATGCACAGGGCCTTTTATCTTCTTACCTATTTATTACCATCAGCTACCTTGGGGAGACAGGAAGAGCAAGACCCGCAGCTTGGTACCAATTGTGCTGGCTCTTAGCAAAGTAAAGGATGAACCCATGGAACTTCAAATGCACCAAAATGTTCTGTACCCCAAGAGTGGGTGGGCAAGGTCTTACCTACTCAGAACATCTCGGCTGTTCTCTTACAGCTTCTCTGTGCCTCTGGTTCTGTACTGGTTTTAATTGGCAGGTACTAATACCCTCCTGCCCACAGGAGAAATTATTATTCAGTGCTTCTAAAAAGATAAACAAAGATGCCCCTCTAGAGCTGTCTGTGATTTCAGTAGGGCTGAAAAGCTTGTTGGTTTATTTTGCTGGCAGTTTTGCTGCTCACTGGAGAAAAAAAGTTGCTTTTCCTCACTGTTTGATGGGCAGGATTGTCCTGTGAGGTTTGAACAAGAGCTGGTGGTGTGTGAGGCATGCGCTGGGTTACACAGCAGGTCTGCTGGACAAACTGTGTGTTCTCTGAAGAACTGCTCTGGGTCCCCTACAGGACCCACTCATTCCTGGCCTGTAACATCAGCAATTTGGGACATCTCTGTACCAGTCTGTGCGATGGGAAGGTGAGGCTAAGGCTCTTCTGTTTTCCATTTCCTGACCACTGGTCTTTTCTTGGGGGAGATAGGTGACAGTTCATGTCTAGCCATGCCTGGAATACACAAATCTCATTCTAGCAGGTACGACTTGGGAGAAGAGACCGACACCCATTTTACCACAACTTCTTTTCAGGTACTTGTGGAGGATGATTGGATCTCTCCTGAACTACCTTTTCTCCAGACTAAACATCCCCAGTGGTCAATGGCAAATACTCCATCTATTTTGAGCCTTTTTGTGTGGAAAATAGGAAAAAAAACCCCCTCTTGTTGCCAGTTCTTATGTTTCTGCATCAGTTGCAGTATAAATCTTAATTTAGAATCTCAGTATTGAAGAGACACTGGCTTTTAACACAGCTCTCTGCAGAACTGCAGAGCTGCAATAAAACAATGGGCAGCATTTATTCCACTCTACAGCATTTCTATTCAGCAAAATATCAGAACCTCCTCTTTAAGAGTAATGTCATGTTTTGGGGCTTGAGTAATATTCCCACATAAAAACATGCATTAACCATCAGTTATCTTACAAGGTAGATATCCATTAGTATATTAACTTGTTGGCGGTAATAGCAAATAATTATTCATTCTTGCAATCACTTCTTGATGTTTCTGCTGGTGGAATTTTCAGGAATACAGAATGTTCTCAAGTATATTTCAAATCTATTGATGGATATTCAGTTGGTATCAAGCCCTTTGAGCAAGCTGGTCGCCTGGATTGCTGCCTAGTTAATCTGTGATTAATGAATGCTTCCATTTTGTATATGAATTTGGGAGCTCGTGTTCTTGGCATTGTTGAAGTATGTAAATGTCTTCCTCAGATAAAACATGACAGACAACACCTAAAATACCAGTGCTTTGTTCTGCTACCTGTCAGATCAAGGGAAAGGTCTGCATTCTTAAAGCTATGAGTTTAATTGGAAGAGGAGATGAGCTGGCAGATGCTCTGTACTCAGTTCTTTTTGTGACATCCTCTCAAGTAATTTTGCATACTGAAGGGCAAAACCAGCAGATGAGATATATTGATGTCCTTAAATATAATGCATTTGTAAAAAAAGACCTGTAAACCCTTTAAAGTAAACACTTTAAAGAGCAAATGTACCCTATTAAAAAAAAACCAAAACAGATGACTTTATCAGGTGTCCTGCTGAAGGTCCAGCCAGATGTCTGAAACTTCAGAAGAAAGTAATGGTTTTAAAAAAATCTAATTACTCTGAATGAGTGAAATCTTGAGTGGTGCTAAGTCCTTTGGAATTAATGGGAATTGTAGGAACTTCCCAATTCCTAGAATTTTCCCCAGTGTCCACAGAAAAGACCTCTTTTAACTGTTGGTAGTTAAAAGGTTATTCTTGTAATGGTACAGCAAGCTGCACTTACACCATGCTGCAATCATTACCTTGCAATTATTTCTTCTTTAGGGCTTTCAGAAGCAGCTCTTGAAGCTGACAGCTGCAGCCTACAGCGTATCAAGTGCTTTAGATAGCTACTTTAATGAAAACTCAGATGAGTGTAAGGTCAGGCTCTCCACAGTATGTTCTAATTAGATTTCCACTTTCCTTCGGAAAGCAGATCACATCTGGCCCAAAGACAGAAGCCCATTTTGCCAGATGTGGAATAGAATAGGTGTTGTTTTGTACTCCCCATCTCAGAGAGATAATGACATGGAAAATTAATTCTCTTCCACTCTTTACTAATCTTCCATCTGTTATTGTGTTTGTGTGCAACTGGATACAAAAGCTAATCACAAACTTCTGTTTAAAAGAGTTTTTTGTTGGCTCCCACGTCAACTTCAGCTGATGCAGACAAGGTTGTTGAAGCAGAAATGTTGCAAAGCAGTGTGGAACATTGCTCCAGCTGTATGTGCAAGACAGGATTAATAATAGTTGCTGTTGGATCCTGGCAAACTAGAGCAAAAATCAAATGTGCACCAGACTTTTGACTTAGTCACATGTGTCAAAATGTGGGAGTGAAGGGAACAAAACTGTGTAAAGTCTTGACTCCTTTAAAGTGCCCAGAATTTCAAAGAACAAATTTCACTATACTGCTTTCAAAGAAATGGAAATTACTGAAGAGGAATTGACAGCTATGGAGGAAACAGTCAGTGCCTGTATGGGAAGTGCTCCTGGTTTTGTTTCTCATTTATTTTTTGATTGCGTCTCAAGAGCAGCAAAGGGAGTAATTTCTCCCTAAAGCTGTTGGTGAGAAAAGCCAAGTAAACTTCCAAAAAACATCTTAGGATGGGCATCATAAAGATGTTATCATAAAGATACAACATCCTCACCATAATGGGGTATTTGCTGATAAGGGATGAAGAGCATGAGAAAAGCCTGTAAGAGCCTGAAAAGCAACACTAAGTTGAGTGACAAGCACTCAACTGTGATAATATATCACAAACTGTTCTTCAGGAGAGCAAAAATTACTGTAATTTGTGCTTGTCCATTCTGACCTAGGGTCCTCAAGGTGCTGTATGCCAAGCAATTAATAAATATTGTCTTTCTGAACAGGCTGCCCTATGTCACTGTAAAATGTCTCCTGCATCTAAATAATAATGAAAAGGCAAACCTTCAGTGGAGATCCACCCTGCAAGTGAAAGAACCCAAGGTGAGAAATAAGGTGTAAGGGAAGAATCCAGTCAGAAAGGATCAAAAGATTTGGCAAAAAAATAAAAGGAGTGCTGATAGGTTGCAGTATTGTATTGCTCTTTGAGGCAGCCAGTTGCAGGAGCTGTAACTGTTAAATACTAATTTAACGGCTCCCTCCAGAACTGTGATTTTTTTCCCCTTTTACTTTGTGTAAACATACTCCAGGAAGCCTAATTGAAGCATGTGAATAGTTCCATTGAAAGTAATAAGATTAATCATGCTGAAAGCCAAAAACATTGTTAAGTATCTTCCTAAACAATGGCTTGGGCTTCCTTAGGGCCCTTTTGTTGTTGTAGTACCTCCACTGGAATAAGTATGCACAGTAAACTACTGAGCTGATAAATCCTGTTTCTTCCCAAAAATGCTGTCTGTAATTTCCCTAAAGTCAAAAAAAAAAAAAAAAAAAAATTCAATTCTATTTTTCAGCCCAGCCATCTCCTCCATATGCTCTCCATATTTTAAAATTTATTTCAAATCTTGTAAAAATGTTTTATAGATAAATCATTGGTTATTTATAGGTAACAGTAAAAAACAGTGTAAAATATATATATATATCAGGGTACAGAGATATAAATAAAATGGATATGTTGCTATCTGTTTTCTGGGAAGGGAAACCCTTTACTCATCTTATTTAAGTTTTTATTTTCTGTGTCTTTCTTCCTAGGCTGTATGTGACTATAACTGGTGGAAGACTTTTCCTGTCCTTTCCTATCCGTGAGCAGCGTGCATGATGGAGGAGATGGTTCATTCTGCTAAGAACACTCTCTTTGGAGAAATGCCACAGAATCACTTGTGCTGATGTGGAACACTTGAGCTCCAGGGTGCAGGGAACAGTGAAAGTCACCAGGCCTAGTGGGAGCTGAGTACTTTGACTGTGGCCATCCCCTTTCAAACAGGAGTTTTGTTTTTCTGAGCAGATTTGTCCATGAATACTGTACACCATTAGATTATATGTGGAAAAATTACAGCTTCTGGTCCTAGCACGTCTGCTGCACACACATGCTAAAATGAAATCCCAGGTTTTAAAGTAGCAGGAAGATGCCTCAACTTAACTCCATCTTTGAAGCCTGAGGTGGGGATATTTCTTGGAAGCCTTGCTGACCCGATGGCTAGTGAGGCCCAAACCCTGGGTAAGGAATAGTTGTAAAGTATTGAAAAGTGATACCACGTGTGAAAAGATGCCCCTCTGTTTCTAGCAACTTGTATACATAGGTATTTTTTTGTTGCAAAGGAAAGAATTATTAAAGAGATAGACTTGTAAATAGTTGGCCTGAAAACTGTGCAAACCAGGTTTAAGCTGGGCAATGTATATACTTTTTAGATTAACTTTGGGTTAAAGAGAAAGGAAAGCTTGTAGCCAGTTTGTAATTTGCGGTTTTGGCAGCTTCAAGCATGAGTTTCAGTCTCTACTCTGGGCTGAGCTCTCCAGAGGAGACAGACTGAAAACAGTCACAGTTTTTGATTCATTTCATGACACATGAAAAAATTTCTGATGGTGGTTGTGCTTCAGAGTTTGTGGCTCTCACAGTGAGTGGCTAAGGAACAGACTGCCCATATTAAGCACAGGATCTAAGTGGCTCACAAGCAGTGGATGAGCAATTAATTTTCAGTCAGAAGTAGTTATGGTGTGGGAGAGAAAGAATGCAATTTGCAGCAAGGTTTTTAATGCAATCCTGAGAATATTAAATAGAAGTTTTGTTTTATTTGGCACTTTCAGTGGTCTCCCAGTGGAAGACAAATGTTCGCAATTCAGTAAGGCTGTTGATCACCAGTGAGAAGAGCCAGTGGAATAATTAAAACATATGAAAAAATTTTATTAAAGAGGAAGTGTTCCAGGAGCTCAATATACTTTATCAAGTCTAAGGTGAAAGGGTGGTTGCAGTAGTCATTATATGAGAAATATAATTTATATGTTCTCATAACTAATGACAAATACAATTTTCCTACAGAGGGCTTTCTGAAATCTATCAGATGAAAATAAAGCAAGATCTGATGTTTGAAATTGATAAATTGAGCGGCAGGGGATTAGATATTTCTTAAAAATTGGACCTCCTCATTGCCAGCAAGCCATGGATTATGTCTTGCTAGACACATCTTAAATCAAGAACAGACAATACTTCATAAAATATGAATTGCTGGAATGACTTGTGCCTTTGACTCTCTTTCATGGCTCTTTCAGTTTTGTGCTACTCCTGACAAGAAAGTACATGCTACATGTTGGTTACAATGGTTTTGGATGTGGACTAATGGCTTTTAATGCATGCTTGTTTTTCCCTTAGGACCTGCTAGAATTTTAAAGTCCATTTATAGAAAGAAATAGCTAAAACATCTCTCTTCCAACTTAGGAACATTAATTTAATGTGGGTTAAACTTTTGCATATTGTTTACAAATTGAGTTCTATAAAACATCCTGACTACATGGAAATGACGTTGATTGATGGGAAGTAACACACACACAATTAATACTGACTGAATTGCTAATCACAGGATTGACATCTCATTTGCAATGAGATGCTGCAGGTTTTTTGCAAAGAGGACTGGCAGTATTGTTATGTTATTTCTCCTTTTCCTTCAGCTGGGAGTTTGATGCCCTGTAGTTAAAGTTCAACTAAAGATTCATTCTCATCTTGTAAAACTCTCTTGCAATGTGAGAAAGGCCTTAGGAGGAAAAGCCAAATAGACCACTCCCCAAGAATTAACTCTCTCCTGAGACTTTCTCCTACCAAAGATAAATTGTGCTACGCTGTTCTCCCTTGTTTTATTAGTTACACCAGCTTTCTCACCCTTTCTGCTTTATTTCCCTGGCATCCAGGAAAAGTAAACAGTGCTGTTACAGAGAAAGGTTATACAGGCTTAAAAATAAAGTGCATTTGAAACAGTACATTTTATTAGGGAAACCCTTGTACCTGAAAAAAGTAATTTCAGTAGTTATGCTAAAACTGTAGGTACGTGTACCAAATGCTGGGATGCACATAAATCTGACAGATTTGTTTTAATTTGGTCCCCTTGGCCTGGCCACATGGATACAAAGATCAGTGCAGTTCTTCCATGACCAGGGCAGGATTAGGTGTTACAAGGTGAGCAGGGTGTGAAAGGATTTTCAAGTAAATGCTGTGGTCTGGCATAAAAGGGAACAGTAGGAGAGAAAGGCAATGGCAGCATCAACACTGGCAGTGGAACCAGAAGCTGCGGGGTATAAAAAAGTGACTCTCTGGGGTGTTCCCAGTCCTGCAGCATCGCCACTGTTTCTTCACTGCCTTAATGAATAGGGAAGTCAGTGGGATGTATCCTCAGCACTCTTGCAGGTTTTGCCTCAGGCTTTCTCAGAAGCAGAAACTCAATTTTTTTTGTAAGAATAGAGTCTTTCAGCTCAGGTGATTTCAGAGGTATGTGCACACCCTTTGATATGATTCCACCCTTCATCTGTTAACATAATTAATTTATGAGAGTGATGTATGAAGTGTGTTCCCTGTGGCCTCTGGAAAGGATCAAAAACAGGCTCAGTCAAATCCAGCAGAGTTCAGAAATATCTACAAGTCTGAAAGATGAGGAAACTCAAGTAGAAGCATGGAAGAGGCTGAGCTATGAATGGACATTCTAGGACAGAAATATTTCTTTACCTCTGGGAATAACAGTGTGCAGAGGAGACCTCTGCATTCCCCCAATTATTCTGCACATCTTCCCTGCCTGTCATGAAGAAGATTCAAGCATGGATATTAATCACAAGCCTTGCAAATGACAATTAAAAATATTCTTTTCAAGAAATAAAAAGAAGCAGCTGTATTATTATTTGAATGGCCTAACTGAGACATGTAGTTTCAATAAGAGCCCTAAGTCTACACACCCTAAGTGGAAGAGACTTAAAGATATGTTTTTAGCATTACAGCCAATCTTGCAGAAGGATAGTCTTGGCTTGGTCTTCACCTTCATCATGGCCAGTTAGGTGGGATGGATAAGTGGCCTCACAAATAGGTAAAAAAACCCCAAACTCTTTAATATTGAGGTTTTATAAGTGAAGGAATAGAGTCAGAAAGTGCTCAAGTTTCCCCATGTATTGCTGAGGACTGGGGAGAACAGATGGCAGACAGAAATGCTGTCTTGTAAGTAATTATTCAAACAGTGGGAGATGTGCTTACAGCTTATCATCCAAACTGCACTAGTCCCTTAGAAAATTAATCCAAAATGGAACTTTTTTATACAGGGAGTACTTATAGGGTCAGTCTCCCACAACACATAACCTTTTACCTTTCAGGCTCAGTAGTAAAAGGAATGGAAAAGAAAAATTTTGGCTTCTTAGAATCTATTTCAATGTTTTCTATGACAAAATCTTAGAAACGCCCAAGGATTTTTAAATAGAAAAGTAACTTCTACTATTTTTGAGGGTTGAAGTAAGAACAGCGTCTGACAGTTGTGATCCCTTATTGGTCCTCCTAATAAAATAGAATGTGACAGGAATGCTAAGTCTTCAGCTTAGCAAATGGGCCTCTAGTTTCTTCTTCAAAAGTATCTGGTTTACTCATTTTGACAGCTAAAATGTGAGAATAGCTCCCATATGATTAAAAAATGCCTTACTTTCCCTAATAACCAGGACCTAGCAGAAGGAGAACGTTCCGTGCATTTTCCTGTATCCATCAGTTCTTTTACTTTCCTTATATACAGCTTAAGGAATGGAAATGCCATAGTGTTCAGTCAGTTTTATAGATTACAATTTGCTCCCGGGGCTGACACAGACCACAGGGATTTACTAATGGTAGAGGAGGAAATGCAGCCCTCAGAGGCTCAGAAGAGTTTTTGATTAATTTTGTGCTTACTCAACCTTCTGTCCAGCCCTTCCCCAGGTGAAGTCCTGTGGAATATGGCTTTACATCCAAGACAGGAGGATAATGTATTTATATTTGCTGACTGAGGTCCTGGATATTTTAAACATGAGAGATGGACAAGTTACAGCCAAAGCAGAGCACAGGAACTCTACTTTCCATACATTAGTGTTGCTGAATGCACAAAAGCCACCCAGGCCTGTCAGGGAAATCACCACTTTTCTTGTTCATGCTTGCACAACAGAATCATGTCATTCCTTCTGTCACTGGAGGGGGATAAATATTTTGTGGCAGATTAGCTAACATGACATGACATACCTAATAGGTTATTAGTAAGAATAAGTCTGTGGTTGGCAATATTTATGCCAAGCATAGTATGGATTTATGGTAGTGGAAGTGCCTGATGGGCTTGTCCCAGTGCAAGGAAAGTTGCTGTGAGTGATTGAAGGAGGTGAAAGAGGTGATGTTTAAGAAGTAGAACTAGTTTTTTGACCTGAAAGCAAACACATCTCCATATCACAGAAGTGAAACATTTTTTCCAGCAAGAGCCAGCAGACACAGAATGATAAAGTTTTCCTAGCAGAGGTGGTTGATTATGCTGATAAAAGGAACTAAAGTAAAGCAGTAATAATAGTAATAATTTAAAAAAGCTTCAGAGAAAATTGTATGGGACTTGCAATTAGCACGTGTGAATGATCTTTCCTCTGGTTATTTTTGTGAAATATGCATTACATCTATGCATTAGATTATTAATGTATGCATTACACCTTTAGATGCTTGGTTTTCCTAAGAGTCATGTGAGATTATCTGCAATTTTAAATGAAATTATTGAGTAAAATGGATGAAACTGAATGTGATTTTGTGTTTGGAAGATGAGGTGAATTAGTGGATCAAGACAACTAGCAATTTTCTCTGTTCTGTTTGGAGAGGACAAGAGCCTGTTTCCTGCTACATTGCTCATGTCTGAGGTGAATGAAGAACACAAGAAGTTTTTACCTGAAAATGTGCTTGTATGTGAGGATGTTCAGGTAGAGAGAACCCCCATGTTTTCATTCAGTCTGTCTCAATAAACCACAGACAATCTCAGGCTGGCTACAAGCTGGGTGTGGAATGAGATCAGGAAAGAGGAAAACCCTGCCAGGTGGGAACTGTCTCTGTGTCCTTACCCAAAAGAGCTCAGCTGTGATAACTCCTCTGCCAGGGAGGTATTGGGACATTCACACAAATGCTGAAACTGTTCATCTCTGCTGATTTTGGGCCATCCTCTCGCAAGGTGTCAGGAACTCCCAAAGTGTTCTGTGATCCACATTTTATCATCCAGTGTGAAAGTCCACCTCCAGGACAGGGACCTGGGCATTCCCACCTGAACCTGAGCAACTGTAAACCCAACAGATTCTGTGTTCCATGGTTTTCCCTCATCACCTGATGGATCCAGTCTGCAACCATCACTTCAACCAACAGACACTGAAATTGCAACAACCAAATATCGTTGCAAGGCCTTCAGGGGGTGAGATCTTTCTACTTGAATCCTTCCTTCTCTTTCTTTTCCTTATATGTTTCCCTAAATGATATCTTTATGCTTTTATATTGTCATCCTACTAAAGATAGTGATAACCAAAATGGCTACTTGCCTCCTTTCCATTGGCACCAAATTGTTCTAAAATAAACCTGACAGATTTACATTTACAAACACCAATCATTCGGGGCTGTTTCGCTCTGATCCACCCCAAGGGATCCATTAATGAAAACCTGGGTTACCCTCACCTTTGTGGGGGTTGGTTGGAGCACCACATTAAGTTGCCTCCTTTAAATTCTTCTTGTGAATAAAGAAGATTAATTTGTCTGTGTACCCAACTACTGGCACTGTACAGATCCATAAGAGGCAACGAGGCACCTTGTGCATACCTCTTCTGGAATACAGCATCCATACTCACAGGAAAACAGCAGGTGGAAAGCAGGGGTGATGTACAGAGAACCAGGGTGTTTGCCATTGTGCTGGATCATAACATTGCTTGAAGTAAACACTGATCTTTGCTTTTTGTTGGAAAGAATTGCCTCTGAGAAACCCAAAAATATTTTATGGGAATTTAAAGATATTAATAAAATTTAAATTGTTGAACTATTAAATGTTATTGCAATCAGCAGATAATAGTTTATTATTCATATTTAAATATAGTTATAACATTTTCTCAATTATTTTATAGCATTTTATTAATGATTTAATCTACTTTCTAAAAAGATATTTCTGATTAGACTCTGGAAAAAGGTCATTTTTAATAGCAGACCTTCCTGTAACCCAGAGAACATGCAGAAGTTTCCAAAGCTTTAAAATTTACTGAACAGAACCTGCTAGGATGACAAAGAGGGCTCATCACCTGATATGATCCATCACCAGCACTTTCTGGTTTGGGATCAGGATCAGGGGCCAATATACAAGGATGATAGGTTTCTATAACATGAGATAAATAAAGCATTAGGTTCCAGTTCCAAACTTCAAACTTTCTCCACACCTGAAGGATGGAGTGTTGAGATCAACATGCCAATGAAAAATGGACATACTGGTTAACAGATTTATTCCTGAAAATAATTTCCTTATTCATAGTATGTAGTAGAAGAAAAATGAGGGACACCACACTTTGTCAAGCAGCATTAAAATGTGTATTAATCTAGCTGAGAGTTTTAGGGATGCAATTTTAAAATAGTTATTTCAGTATTTCATCATTTTCCCACTGGCTGCTTTGATTTAGCTAACAGGTTTGTGCTTTATCTGGTTCTCTTTTAACAGGTTTTCACTGTACAGCTTTGATCTGGAATAACTGTGACAGAGGAAAGTTTTTAGCAATTCTTTTCTTACATGGTAAATGGCATTTCTTCACAGATATTACATTCATAGATATATTAAGAAACCATTTTTATTGGGTCTAGTCACATAACAGATCTGGAAGTGCAAGTACTCAAACACTATAAATTATGGAGACACAAGGGCTAGCTTTCCTTTACTGAGAATGTCTATTTTGGATGGGAATGGCAAATGAGCCAGGGCAGCTTACAGGAAAATGTACTTAGCTGTGTGCTGTGCCTGGTTAAGTGTATCCAGACCAATAGGACTGGCCTGTGTTTGATTCCCATTGACCTCAGTGAGCCAAAAATACATAATTCAGTGTTCTGCTGAACTGGGCCCAGCTTCATTGAAGTGCTTTGACTCCAAGGGTCTCTGTAGTTTATATACTGATAAATAACTGTGTCGTTATTATAATACTTATAAAACTTAAAGAACCCAGTACTATTCCTTGTTTATAAAAGGAAGACCAAGACCTTTTCAAAATTTCAAAACTAATTCTATGGACAGAAAATAGATATTTCCATTTTCTTTTTCCTAAAGTGCTAGTTCATATAGAGACCAAAATTGCTGTGGGAGCAGAAACCCTGCCTGAGTATAAAAATAAACACCCTTGCAACCCTTTAAATGGATTTTTCAGAAATGGAGAAACAGTTAGTCAGAGCATACTTCCTTTAACAATTCCCAGTTTGATGCTTAGCTAGGCCATTTCACTCTATTTAAAGAGCCATGATTAAAATAATATCTAGAAAGGACTGAAGAGTAGAATCTTTCCTGAGGGAAATGCTATTTCAACATTACTTTCAGCCAGAATTAACAAAAAAGTCTAAGTATCAAAATATTTTGCTGAATTGAAAGGCTTGGAAAAATCTCAGATTGATAGCATAAGAATAAACCCCTCCAATTTAAGATGTTTTAGTCTCTAAGTCACTGTTTGCACAGGGCTGAATGGGAACTTCAGGTTTGGGCATTCAGCCTCTTGGATTGGGTCATTCTCTCAAGACCTGGACTCGATGATCCCTGTGGGTCCCTTCCAACTTTGGGTGTTCTGTGATTCTGCTTTGAGAGTTTCACTTTACCTGGGGAGTTACTTTGAGGGTGCCAGGTCAGGGAGCAGCATCCCTGCAGCTTCCCCAATTCCCCCATGGAGGCACACCTCCACCCTGTGCTGCCTCCTGCTCGCCCTCAGGCGCTGGGAGCTGGATTTAGGCTGTGGTTCCAAACATACTTGTTGCAAAAAACAATAATAATCCTATAATCTTCTTTAGTGTAATGGGAAGAGACAGCTGTGAGAGCCACCAGCCAGGCTGGGTCACAAGAGTCATGCTCTATTCCCTCCAGTCCCACCGTGTGCTTCTCTTTGAAAAGACCAATCTTTTGGTGATGAAAATAGAGAAATTCTGCTTGGTTCTGTCTGTGGAACTATGTTAAGGTCTGTGTGGAATGACACACTGGTGTCCTGCATGTAACCTCCTGCTGTGCTGGGTTTCATGTTCCAGGTGTGAGAGTGCAGAATGATCTGCTCTGGAACAGTGTCTGAAAAGAAGAGGCAGTGTGAAGCCAAGGTGTCCCCAGAGACTTCTGTGACACTGAGAGAAGAGAGAAACATCTTAATTTTTTTTAATCTTTATAACAAAAACTAGAGTAGTAACTCTTCCTGCAGCTATTGTAGATTTGTCCTCTATAGAGTTGGTGAAAATATGGTTTCTATTCTGGAATAAATATTTGATTTTAACCTCAAATTTGATATGTGGCTTGAATGTATTTTTGTTCCCAGAAGCTGTATCAGCTTTATCTGCAGCATTAGAGCAGAATAAAGAGAGCAGAATCATATTGTGCCATAGCTGTGCAGGGTGACAGTCTCCCTGCACACAGAAGTATTCCTCTCTGACAATGATAGTTCCTTCTGACCTGCTAACCCAAAGATGATGAAAAGCTGCAGAAACAACTGTATTTACAGATTCTTGGTTGCATTTGTTTGTTGCTTGCTAGGATTTTATGGACACTGGGAAAAATATTGATAACAAATAGGAGATGCTTCAGGGTTGTGCTTTCCTTTCCCCCTTTGCAAAGAAAAATATATTTTTTATAGCATTTCATGTCATATTGCTGGTTTCCCTCGTCCATTTGTTTTTGCAGCAATGCAAACTGTTCAATTGTTGCCTGCATAGCAGCAGAATGTTTTATTTCATGTAGTCCTGTAAAGAAACTCTAAGGATTATAGGTACAGCCTCTCACAATTCACTGTAATGGAAATAAACCTATAGTTTAGTGTATTTATATATTGCCGAACTTCTCCCATCCTTTCCAGTGAGGGTGAGTTAGTGCTGGCATTCTGCAGCTCTTTGTTTTGTCCCTAAATCAGATCTGGGGGAGAGACTTTTCCCAGAGAGGGTGGAAGGAGCTCTCAGGCTGGCACTGTGGCTTCAGGAATTAGGCAGGAGAACACTGTAATAACACATTCTGGGCACAAATCAGGCTGCTGCTTTTGCTGTCACCTGAGCATGCAAATGTTTTCAAGCTGGAGCCCAGAGAGATGCTCAGATACAGAGGAACAAGGGGATATGCAGTCCTGTTGAACTCAGCAGGAATTCTCTCATGGATTCTGTGGAGGACCCTCAGAGCTGGCCTGAGCCTTGTTGTGCAGTCTTGGGGTTGTTCCTTTTTCAGCAGTAACACTGCTCTTGGAGGAAGATAACTACTTTCATGGGGACTTTTATTAAAAGTCAAATGGTTGCTCTCTCTATATTTTAAGTTTCAGGCCTTTGGGTTGGATTTTCTCTAGCACCCATCAAAAAATGTCCTGATCACATAAAGCCATTCCTGCCAAAAGTTACTCTATCAGGTTTTTTCCCTCTGGTTCTCAAGTTACCTTAATGTTTGCTGCTTACTTTTTTAGCTTGAATTGAATGTATGTTCCCATCTTTTCTGAATCATATAATTGTGACCATACTACATTTAATCTAATCCATTAATTTATTTGAATTATTTCATTTTTATTATAGCTCTTCTGGGTACATGCTTCATAGTACTGAATGCATTTAAGGAAAGCAACACTTACTTTGATAGATTTGGAGCTGAAATTTTCAGCCCTACAAGACTGTTCTGTAATTCTCCAAGGAAATGAGCCAGGCTAGTTTTGGGTAATTTGTTTAGTTCTGTGGTGGGCTTTTTCTATATTACAGTAGGTTCTGAAGATTCTGCTCAAATATTGTTTTATTCATATGATTGGCTTCAACAAAAATGTTTGTGATAGACAGTGGCTGTATATTTCTCAGCACAAATAACTACTAAAAAGCCCGTGTGAAAGAAGCCCTTTATACAAAGCAAAACCCAAACAAAAAAATACGCCTATCAGATTTTAACATTTTTCTTGCTTCAGGTAGGTTTAGCTGTACCACTGTTATTTTAACAACTTTTCACACTTTTAAAAATGTATTTTTGGCTTCAATATTTCATTAGTCATAAAAAGTTTGAAATGCCTTCCTCTTTAGATGAAGTGCCTAGTTGGATATAAAGCACGACACTTTGCATTTTGTAGTGTTGTGATATTAATGCTCTGAATAATATGTGGATTATTAGTATGTGGATCATTGGTAGGGTGCAAGCTTTACTGCTTCTGCTATGCATTACCTTAAAACTGGGAACCATTCTTTTATTTTTATGGCAAACCTATTATAAGCTTATATAATGCTACATTTTTTAGTCAGCAGTGCTTCAGATGATGCTCCAGCTCAGAGGTAAGGGCTTGCTGTGGCGTAACCAATATTTTCCCACACCTTATATTAATGCGTTTACTTAAAGCTGTGGTCATAGTAAGAAGCATAATTACAGACTGCATGCAGGCTCTTGATAAGGAAACAGGGAAAATCTATATCAGGAAGATCAAAGAAGTACCTGAAGTTAATTATTAAATTAGCATTGAAGTGTAGCCACCAAAGCACTTTAATTATTACTGGAGGTTAAACAACCCCGGTATGATCTTGAGTGTTGGTTAAGTTTACACCAGAATCCTTTGATTGTGTTCATTTACACCTCAGATAACTGAAGGATGAATGACTTCCAGTCTAAAAGAAGACACTTGGAGATGTCATTTCTGCAGGAAGGTTCTACATTTTTCGATGTTCTTTACACCGCGGTGCCTTCTACAATTGGGACAATTAGAAAACCCCATTAAAATAAGATAGGATTGATAAGTAAAAATGAATTTTACTGTTGAGATAATTTTTTCCATGCTGAGATCAGTAAAGAACCTAAAACTTTATCACTGATTTAGTTTCAAAGATGAAACCTATCGGAGCACAAATGTCTCTGCAGTTGCAGTTCATTGTTTCTCTTTCCCTGTAACCAAAGTGACAGTCAGGCTCCAGTGAAGGTCAGGGACCTAAATCATGAGACAGACCTCAGCCAAGGGCTGGCATTGTTAATGATGCCATGGTACCCTCTCTGACATAATTTGGACAGCTCATAGCTTAATAAGGATTGAAAGCTCTTATTTACAGTTCTGTTTTGTAAAAAGAGTCATCCTTTGTCCATAAGCAATGCTGTTATCCACTAAGACCCAGCAGAAAGTTTAATGAATTCAAGCATTCTGCTTTAGAATACCTCTGGTCAAGAAATAAGTATGTATTTGATAACTTAATCACCTGCATATTCTAAAACATGCTTTCTTTCAATTTAAAAAGTATAATTTTATACTCATGCTTAATGAATTATTCACAGAGAATAATTTAGTTGATTCACATGAGATTATTTTCTTGCTTATGAACCAGCAAGAAAGTTATAATTAGAGCCCGCTGAAAAACTTTTAACAAATCAAAAGGTCATTTCCTCTGCTCTCTGCCACTGTTGAGAACAGAGTAATAGTTGTCCATATGGTTTCAGTGTAAAAATTGCAGTTTTTTAAAACTACTATCATGCACATTCACGTAGAAATTTTGGCTCCTTAGTTTATGCCATATCTTCTATGTAGCTGAAAAAACCTTATTTTTGTGGCAGTTCTTGATATATTTGAGGGTTGTTATTGTGTATTCCCTAACATGTTTTCTGTAGGTGAAACAAGCCAGATCTTTCAGGTTTTCCCCACATAATGTGATCAATGGTGTCCATTATTCACCCCACTATCTTTTATCCCCAAGCGGTCCACCTGAAAAATATTAATAAACAACAAATGATGGACTCCAATGACCACAAAGTGAAAAGAATTTGAGAATTTTCATATTGTTGTGCCTTACAATAGTTATTTCCAGGGTTTTCTTGGGAAAGCTTAACAAAAGTATGTCCCTTAAAATGAAATTTTCACATGAAAGGGGAAATAAACTCTCAAATTATCCATCTGCAGCAAAGTTTTCTTCAGTATGAAATCAAGCTGTATAATGAGTAATAGGCTCTTACAGTAATAATGTAGGATTGCTGTAAATAGATTTAGAATATTCAATGGAAATTAGAAACATGAATATATTTTAAAAATAGCTGAACCAGAATGTGCTTAAAACTTTCATGTCATCCTTGATATCCCTTTGGGTCTCTCTTTATCATGGCTCTACTATCTGAATATAGTGAAACTCGTTTGCTACCAAGGAAAAATCAGCTGTGGAAGCACCAGAATGCCCCTCAGAATATTGTGATGGAAGGGAGAAGCTTGGCCAGTGTGACAGCTCATTGATCTTCAGCTGCAAGGTGGAAGTTACTGCTGGAGGCTTGGTGGGAGGTTTGGAAGTGTCTCTGTCAACAATGCACTGGAACTGGTCATAGAATAAACACTGTTCCTCTGTACCACTGGTAGTGGGCTGCCTCTAATGTGTGTATGCAAAATGCAGCTGCCACTTTATTCTCTGCTAAGGGGTGGCTAGATGGCCTAAAATGTGTACCCCTTGGGGCTAATACTGAAAATGTATTTTTATCTATTTCTGTTGAACTAGTTACACACATTTTTAAGAGTGTGTTAACTCTGTTCCTTGCTTTGATTTTTTTGTTTCTGGCCATTGCTTGCAGCAGCAGTGAGTATAAGTCTGCCAAGTGCCCACCTGCTGCTTTTGTGGGTTGTTTTCAACATTATCACGGGCAGGCACCAAACTGCAAAAGTGCTACAGGTAGGAAAAGGCCATCTACCACCAAAGAAACTTGTTTTGATTACAGCAGATGTGAAAACTGATGATTCCTGAAGTGCATGGAGCTGAGTTACCTCCTATCCACACAAAATAGAGTAACTCCAGCCAAGTCAGTGGTGGCAGTCCAGAGCCATACCGAAAAGAGCGAATCCCTTAGCAGTGCATTCTTCCCTTTCTCAATCCACGGGGGCCATCCTGAGCAAAACTCACAATGGAAGCTAAATTCATCAACATTTCAAGCAAAAAATGTACTGGCATCTTCCTGTCTTTCCATCCCAAGCTAAGATTAATTTGGCTGTGTGTCAATAGTTTCACAAAAAATACTCCAATTTGTGGATTCCTGCATTTGAAAACTAAGCAAAAAAATATCCTGAGGAGTCTTTTTAATCTTCTCAACATGCCTCTAAATTTCTCTGTGTCTTTGATATTTGTATTATTAGGCAATATTTGTATTATTGTTTTTTTCTGAGGCTTTAGTCTGCATTTTAAGGTGCCTTATGATTATCTCAGCAGTACAGGTGTGGATTTTTCTAAAAAAAAAATAAAATAGAATGTTTCTGAGGCTCAGGATGAGAGCTGCTTATGGTATAAAAAACCCCTACTGTATCAAGCTCTTACTGGCTACTGTTTCTGTCCTCTCTATTCCTAAATCCTGTAAATTTTCCAACTCTAGTGTTTCCTGGAGGGATTATTTCAGTCAGATCCTTATGCATGTTTCTCTACCCAATGGCAAGCTTTGTGTGCCAGATGCATTGGTTTCATTCTCAACAAGTTCCAATTCCTTCTGCCTGCTTTTCAGGATGACTTGGTAGATGAAGTTTGTGTGCTTCAGCGATAATTCTGGAATTTGTTAGTGTTTTTTCTTCTTTTTTTTTTCCCCTTAAATTATATTTAATTATTTTGTTGGCAACTTTTTCTTTAGCTTTTTTGAAACCTGTCTATAAACAAATTAGGGGGAGGAAATTTTGATGCAACTGGATTAGAAACCTTGGACACAGCTTCATGTACATTGCATTTGAACTAATAGATCCATTTTCCTATTTCCTTGCACATATTAATAAGAGATGCACAAAGAAATAATTTGTTTAAAATTTAAATGACTATTCCATTAGTTTCTCAGTTTGGATTTTTTTTTTTTTTCATTCAATAAAGAATTTGCCTTTTTATAAAAAAGCCCTTTGGTCTGAGTTTTACAACTGTGAGCTAACCATGATTCAGTATTAGGTTACACAGCATATTTAGTTATGCTTATGTTAGGGAATTTTTAGCCTTTAAGAATAGTTTAGCCTTTAAGAATTATTTTAAAAATTAATCTGTAATTTGTATAATATTTGCTAAAGTAGCATAAATTGTATGATATTTTTAAAAATAAGCTTGTTGCAACTGTCTGAAAACTTTAAGAGACCTTTATTGACAGATGTACAGCTTGAACCTAAGCTGCCAAATGTACCTGCAATATCTGCTCAGAATGAGCTGCTGCTTTTTTTCTAGTAGTTCAGGACATCCTTTGTAATTAGAAAGATAAATTTAATTCTTTTGCTCTACTGTACATGTGATGAAAGCTGATGAGCAAGAAAAAATGGCACTTTCTTTAGCAAAAAAGGCTTTTAAGGTAATTGCTCAGGAATCTTAAGGGGCTTGTGGTGTTTTTCTTCTCTTTTTAAAGCATGATCATTCACAGGAGGATGATTTTAAAGAAGTAGTGTTTGCAAGTGATCTAATACAAGGTTTGGTGGCATTTCAGGCCTTATCAGGATGTACTGTGTGACTCATTAAGACAAATGTATTTCTTGAAACTAGGAAACTTTTCTTACACCATTCCAACCCCATTACTTGCAGGGACCAGAGCGTCCAGTGATGTAATGGAAGCCATTTGCAGAGAAAAATAATTCATGAGTCCCCAAAAAGGTTCAGGATCTAGGAGAAAATGAGAAACTCCAGGTTAATGCTTTTTTAACCTATTTACAAATGGATAAATTTCCAAGCACATTGGGAAAAAAAGGAGCATCGCTACATTTGGCTGAACTGCTGTCAGAGTTATGTGATCACAGCATTTGCTTGTCACATGCTTTCACAGGTATTTGGCCCCTTTGAGAGGGTGCCCTTCCATGGTAACCCTGGTACTCACAGTTTGGTAGCTCCAGTGATTATCCACAGGCATGAAATCCATGAAAGCTGGAGTAGAACTGCAGAAATGAAATCTGGAGTAGAACTGCAGAAATGAACTCTGTTCAATCCTTACACATGGCTTTTCTGTTGTAACTGGGGGCTTCCCTGCCAGATTTTGATTGACAGTCTGAAGGTTGTGTGAGTCTTGAGGGATTGGGGCATTGAGTGTAAATCCTCAGTGAAGAAGGCTGGAAACTGAAAACAGCTTTTATTTATTTGTTTTTAAAGCTATCAAAGAATTAAAATGATTTGTGTGTGGCTGACAAGCAGAAAGGCAGGAAAGCAAAAGATGGAACCACAGTGTCTTGGCCCCATGACTGTTGCATAAACTCCTTGACCAGACCCTGTCAAAGCAGATTAATGCAAAATTATCAGCCACAGTTGGAAGCAGGCAGCTGTATAAATGCTGCCAGCCAGACTCCAGCTTAGGCCCTTCTGTGGGCAGGAACTCCATCAGGCAAATTTTGATTTGAAAGCAGAGGGCAGGCTCAGCTGGTTCCCTCCTCTTTCATACCAGTTTAACAGACAAATTAATTTCTCTTTCCATTTCTTCCTCCACTTCCTTTTCTTCATTTCTCCAACCTGCCACTCTGTCAGGGTTTTGTTAACTGGCCAAGAGTTGACCCTCTTTGCACCACTTGGCTGAAGTGTGGTACCAATATTGTGCTGCATTTGGGGCCCAGGACTGGGAAAATTAATAAGAATAGGTGCAGACTTTAATTTTAAAGAAGTTTCTTCTGTGCCACTAAATATTAATTATAAAAACATCCAATACTTTTTTGCTGAAAATAGATGATACTGGCTTTTGCTTTTCTTTAAAAGATAAAATATGTCATGGTTTCTGGGGTCATATTTTGCCATTTGTTTTGAAACAGAGGGGAGTTTGTCTTACAAATGACATTCAAACACAGCCCATTTTCTTTTTTTTTTTGTTTTGGTTTTTTTTTGGCTGATTGGGGTTTGGTTGGTTGGTTGGTTGGTTGGTTGGTTGGTTGGTTGGTTGGTTGGTTGGTTGGTTGGTTGGATTTTTGTTTCTTTCTTTAACAGTATTTTCTCTACCTTATGTTCAGCTGTGCTAAGGGCTGTTCAAAGTCACAGTCAATTATTAGGCTATATTGGAAAACTCTTTACTACTTGTACAGGACTCTTGCACCTCTCTGCTCCAGGGATAAGAATTATTAGTTTAAAAACACTTAGTCCTTTGATGTTCATTTAAGTTTCTACAGCCCTCCCTGTGCTCTCTCATTCCAGTGAGATGTTGAATGACTGACTCTAATGTGCTGGACAGAGGAGATCTCAGCTCTGCTGAGGAGGAACTCTAAGTCACTTTACAAAATCCTGGAGCAAGTGGCAGAGAACATTGCTAGGAGTGAAAATTTTGGAAATGGGGAAAGCCTGAAGCAATGCCTGGTCTCTGTCTGCCCTTGTCTTGTAAATTTGTGTGTCAGATGTAGGGTGCATTAGTAAAGTGAGCATTTTGCATGAGTTTTACATCCCCTGGAGAAGATTTCAAGTCATAATTGGAGGCAGCCTGAATAACTATGAATCAGTAATGAGAAACATCAGACCAGAATCCATTCAGATTAATTCACTTCCCAAGTGGGAGGGAGTGAGAAGCACTTTGCAGAACACCAGTGGGGCACTTGCTGCACCCTTTGTGGCTGCTGATGCTTGTTTCTCCACATCAAAAAATCTCAGCAGAGTGGGCAATGAGAACGCTGCTGGAGTTCAAGCTCCAAATATATCTTTGCCCTGAGAACCAAATTATTTTGTTCATGCCTCTGATATTTAATTTGTCTCATCCCAGATGAAATTTGACCCAATGCAACAAAGGTTTATGCTTTTCCTACTGTTCTCTCACAATCTTGGAATTTGAATTGTAGTATAAATTATATTTTTCTAATAGAGGCATGAGAATCCCAGCTTGTCTGTTAAATTTTAGTTGTTCTGCAGCTACAGTGAGCTGTGTGAGTAGCAATTCTTTAACCAAATAATAGTCTGGGATTTTAAGAATTCCAGTCCTACACACTTAAATATTCCATCCACTTCCCTTAAAAACAATCCCTTTTAAAAAGTAAAGCATTTCTTTTACCCCCAAAATCCTTTCCAGGGTTGGGAGAAAGTCAAATGTCAGTGTTGAAATAAATTTAAAAGTTGTATGTTTTGTCTGCTTCTTTTTTGGACACAGAAAACTTCTAATTTTCTGTAGTATGATTAGTTCCCAAAGCATAAATAATAGAACAGATTAGCCTTGCTCGGTGTCAGAGATTCAGTGAGACTTTAATGGACAGTACAGTTACATAGAAATTGGCCTTTGAAGAATTATTTCACAGCTGCTAGTGAGATTGACTAAAAAATACCAAAGTTTACTTGAAATTATTTGAATCTCTCTATAGCTCAAGTAAATAAGTTAGCTTATAAAATGAGATTTTATTTTAAATTTTGAATTTAAATCAGGTTTTAATTGGTTCATAGGCTGTGGCTCAGTACATCCTACCTGATCCAATTATAAGATCAAACAGACAGAGGTAGGTTCTGCTTCTACTCTGAATACACAGATATTACTGCCATTAATGAGAACAAATCCCTGAACTGCTTTTAAGTAGTCCAGAAAGCAAAAGCTACTTACTGCAGTTGACTACTTTGCACAATTAGTGGATCCTCATCCTAAGCTAATGGCACTTACCTGCCAGCACAAAGTCAATTAACAGCTCTGAAGATATCACAAGATAGCAGTGATTTCTGTCACCACAGGGATATTAGCACACTTCAGAACTGGAAGGGACCCGAAGGAATGTGGCTATTAGTAAATGCCTACACGTTTATGCATTCAAAGTCAGTTTTATGTGGGTTGATGCCCTGCAGTATTGTAGCTATACATTAATAACGAGTATATTGTTCCATGATGTCCGTGCAAATCCAGGAAGATTACACTAAGGTGATGAAAGAATCCTCTGTTGACTGAAGTTTATGGGGACTTACTTTTCAAGCATTTAAATGAAGAGGTAATGCTATGCTCAGAGCCTCTAGATAAGTGGAATCTAGTAATGTTAACATAGGGGGATTACCAAACAAGACAGCAAGGCAGCAGGATAATTTTGGCACAGGCAGCTTCCCCCTTTTCCCAGCACTTGTAGAAATTGGTAACTGACTACAAGATGGCCAGGGAAAATTATTTAGAAGAAAGAGCCATGGAGGACAGTGTCAAGGTCAGCAAGGACATTGCTGACAGTAGTGATGTCTAGTTTGGGAGAGGGAAGTGGCACCTGATGGAGTAAGTGTGGAATACTCTTTAATCTGGATGAAACCTGTGGAAGTTCCAAATGCTTGTGCAGGGCCCTGCTTCCAGCTGAGCTCACATGCTGGCCCCTGTCTACCTCTTCTGAGCCAGGAACTTGCTGGAGGCAGAAACAGTTGCTTCAAAATAGATGTGTAGAAGTGAGGATCAAGAGTGGAAATTTCTTCAGAAACTACTGTGAGATCTTAATCCCCTTCCATGAGAATTTTAAATCTGTCATGAGATAGCTGTAAGCCACAGGACACAAACCAGAAAAAAGAGAATAATTCACAATGCCATGGGGATCAGTGGTGAGGAACTCAATGGCCTGTTAATTTCTTTCCTCTTTTTTCCTTCAGAGTGTGTCAGGTGTCCTTTCAGGCACTGTGGAAAAGCAGCATTGCATTCTGCTGCTTTCTATTCAGATAGTCTGAATCACACCAGGAGGCTTCTGATTAAGATACAGATGGTTGTGTATGTGTAATCTGAGACTGAAATAGAAAAAATAGAGAATATGTAGGATATTACAAGTTTTTCTTTGATTAACGGACACGCATGTCCACATTAATTAAAAAACCCAACCACCTACACTTTTATTTTTCTCAGGTGCCATCTTTGCTTTCATTGCTAAGAACACAACAAATCAATCCTAATTAGAAACCTAATTGAACAGTCCAAGGAGTAATCAATATTAAACCAAATGTTGCTAATGATGATCTGTCAGTTTTCTTTTTAGGCAGCTGCCAAAGTCATATCTTTAATTGCTTCTTTTAAATGGATTTCTACAAAGATCTTTCAGCTGGATTTTAAATCAGCACCTAATGGAGTACCTTGTCCATCAGAAATTAGTAGCCTTGTTAGTAATTTGAAACTCAAATGACTAGGGTGACATATAGTAAATGAATGAGGACTATTAGGTGGAAAAATATTATTTAAATATTAAAAAAACCCACCACTCAGCTAAATCCCAGACTCTCTCTGGGACAGCATTTTCTCTCAACTATATCAGCTGATTTATGCCAGCTAAGGATCTTATGCTTACAGGAGGATGCAAATTACGAGTTTTCCTTTTTTGTTCTAAATAATTTATACTGACATGTGGAGAAAAGGGAGTGTGAGAAATACTGTAGTAATCAAGAATTGAAAGAATGATGCTGGATTATCTCAACAGCTGTGGGAGCAAACAGTCAGTATAAAAACCCAAGTGAAAGTTGTGCATTGCCAGGAGAAATCCTTTCAGTTTGAAGGAAATTAATTGGAAAATTCCATAAGACTTCTAAATTTCCTATGAAAATATAAATTATTCAACTGAATAAGTGTTCAACTGATTTTTTTTTTTTTTAATTTCTTTGAAGCCAAATGTGTGGCTGATCCTGACATCTCTGTTATAGACGGAAACAATAAATCAGTGTGTTGTGGAGCAAAGAAACAGCAACAACACTCTCTCCCTCCTCAACCGAAAATCAAGTTCTAAATTTTGGAAATGTTCATATGTATATATCCAATAACAGAATTTCAATCCACACCTGCATAGTATATTTGCTGAAAAATTTTTGGTTAAGTATTTTTTAACATTAAAAATATGTCTTAAAGCCAAAAAAGATCTATTTGATGGGCAATCATAATATAATATTTTAATTATAATGTTTTTTTTAAAAATACAATCATTTGTTACTTTCTTATGACCAACATTTTAGGAAGTGGTGAAGTGCTCTTCCAAAGCTTCCATTTGGAAGTTGCTGTTAGAGCTGTGAGCCTGGCTGCTGCCACAGTTCAATTCATTGAACTTACCCAGATCTGATTTCTGTTTCTGTTTGAATCATCAGTCATTGGATTTTAAATGTTGTAGGAGAGGATTATTTCCTTACACTGCCAATATCTTGTTCCTGTCCTCTATTATATGAACTCCACCAAATAATCACATAAATTAAGTAACTATTTCATCAAGTAAATCAAAGTAATGTTTGAAAGAATAGGTGTCATCCATAAAAAGGTACCAAAGTATTAATCTGGCTTCAAATTATGTAGGACCCTGCCTTTAGTAATGTAATTTACAGACTAAATCCTTCTGCCAATTTTAAATCTGCAATTCAAATCAGTCTCCTTCATTCTCTAAGGCTCTTGTGAGGGAAGAAAATAGCATGTTGATAACAGCTATTGTTCCCAAAATGTCTGAACACTGATCTTGAGATGATCCATAAGATGCTGCTCCTGTCCAAAGTGAGGTTGAGATAACAATGATCCTTTCTTGAGTTTTTTGCTACAGTGTGGGCTTTTATTAATGTGATATTCCTGTTCTCCAGTTAAAACCATGAAAGAGACCTACTTCTGACTGGATTTGTTTACAGTGTGAGTTTTCCTAGAGGATTGTCAGTGAAAAGTTACACAGTTACGTTCTTTAGGATCTTAACTGATTACATCTCTAATCTTTGCAAAAATACAGTGAGCTTTATAAAATAATACATTAAATATGAAATTGAAGAAAAAAACAAAAAACAAATAGGATTTTTTAAAAATAACATCCTTCCTCAAGGGACAGGGAGGATGAAAGTCTGCAAAACTTTCAATATGTTTTGAGAAAATGGAAAAAAATAGTTTATTAAGTCACGTATGTTGAAAGTAATGGAGATGTGCTTGACATCTGGAAAGAATGAGTGGCAAATGCCCAAAATTATGCTGCTACATCAAGCAAAATCTCTGTGCAGAGAAAATAAAGTGGTCTTCAAGTGAAAAATGTAATTTTGGAAAATGACTTTGCGTTCCTTTAATAGCCCTGTAGCTTATGTGCAGCAAGACCAAACCAAACCGACAAAAAAACCCCCCCAAACCCAAACAAACCCAACTTCAGGGAAATTATAATTATTTACCTATATACCTTATGTTTTTCTTGGTTTTGGTTTGCTGCTAAATGCTTGTCTAGTGTCCTGGACACTCCACGTAAGTATTCTGATATAAACATGTTTGGCAAAGTAATGTGTATTATATTTATGGCCAACTGAAACTTGCTATGTGCAATAAGTAACTCCTCCTTTCCATTTTAATGTGGGTGAGGCAGATGTGACAGAGATAAAGGACCTGGAGCTTTGCATCTTGTCAGGATGAGAAACAAATCCAGCAGACATCATGCATTCCGACTGCATGGTGGGCATTAATGAACTTGGTTGGGTGATTTTCCCAAATACAAGTAAATACAGACAGAAGATTTAGATTTTCAAGGAGACCTTAGGCAGATTCCTGCTACCTCACGCCTCATGTTCTACAGATGACCTTCTCAGGGGTCCTAAAGATGTCTCCAATGTCTGCCCACCTTACTGTGCTTGTGAGTACAACTAAACTCTGAAATTCCTGCCTTCAGAAAGATTCCTGCTCTCCCACCTGGAATTTGAACCCATTCTAGGTACAGGTTATGGAGGATGGGAACTTGAATGGAAGTGCAAAAATTCTGTTACAAAAAAGAGTGTAGAAAGTTGGTGGTTTTTCTTAAAGTCTTGAACCTTTTATTCAGGGTTTGGAAATTGGGGTGAGTTTATAAATCATTTGAGCATTTTCACAACCTGACGGAAGTAGAAAAAATGTGTTATGAATCAGAGTTTTGGTCAGGAACACCTGTGATCTGTCAGTGTGTGACCACAAAATATGAGCAGCAGAAGTTAGATGTGCCAGTTTTGGTCTCATCTTTCTCCCCTCTTCCCTTTTCAAGAGCATCATGTTGCACTATCAGAATTTAACCTTGTTTTCCACCTTTAAAACTTGATGCCAGTTAGATTTTTTTTTTTTTTATCAAGCAGAGAAGGAGACAAGAAAAGGATACAGATCTGAGAAATACATGATGTTCTTTCCTAGGTTTAACTCCTTTCCCTCCCCCCCCGTATACACCCCTGAATGTAAAAAAGAATTTTAAAGCCAAAAATGCCAAGTGAGCTGCTCCATGTCAGTAGAGAAAATGATGACATCAACTGTTCCAGTTCTTATCACATCACACAAGAAAATTCTTTCACTTACAAGTTAACATTTTCCTGAGTGTGTGGAGAACGAGACAGGAGGAGCTGTAGAGAGTGGTTTCCCCAGGAAGAGGAAAACCCTAGATTAACCCTGGGAATGCTCTGGTAAACTCCTTTCTGAGTACAGCAACCAAGAGGCTTGCTCACATCCTCCCTCCGTTCAACTATGCAAATTGTTGCTAGAAAATTTCTTTTCTTTGCATTACCCTAGGTTGATTTTTGGTGCAGGAATTTTAATATTCCTAATTGTTCTCCCCTATGGGACCCTTCCCTCAGACTCTGCCTTAACTCCTCCCCACACTGGGGTGTATAAATACCCCTGTCTGACCCTGGACCCTGCCTTTTGTCACTTTTAACTGCCTTGTTCAGGTTCACTCCAAACATAGTGCACACCTTATTGTGTGATGTCTTTGCATTATTAAAATTCCTTTCTGGACAACTGGATCAAGGCTGCCTCTCTCTATCAAGTCACCATTGGGGCAGAGTCCCAAGGAGACTCAAAGGAGTCCAAGCCTGGACTCCCAGGAGCTTCAAGGAGGAGACTGAGAGACACCTTTGAACAGCCCGTGGAGCTGCACAGCGTGAGGATGTGGAATGTCTTCAGGAATCAAAGGAAGGACAGGAGATGCAGCACTGGTTCAGGAAGGTCGCTCTGGGGGCAGGATCCAATCCTGTGCTGCAGACAACTCCCTGGCCTGTTTGCATTCCCCAGCAGCAGTGTTGGTGTTCCCTGGCTCACAGCTTCCCTCAGCAGTGCTGGCTGACACACCTGTGCGTCTCCTGCCTGGGCGCTGACATGGAGGGTGGATCCAATGGGGCAGATCAAGGACTTTGCTCGACTTTATTGCCTCTTGGAAGGGTAGCTGAGACTCCTTAGAGACTGATGGGGACAGCAGCTGGTGGTATCTCAGCATTTTGCAGCAAAGGAGCAGAAAGGAGAGTTGTACTGGGTGGGCCTTGTGCCCAAGAACAGGAAGCCATGTACACTGCTGAAACCCTTACCTACAGCAGTAATTCATTTCCTGAGGCACACACGTTCAATAAACTAAGCCTTCAGTTATGCCTTCCAGCTGGAAACATTTAAATCATTTGGTATCAGGTAACCATTCACTTCAAGTCATTCTCCATACATGCCTTATATTCCTGTGATTTGTTTATTGTTTATTCTAATGTGTTACCCTGCACTGTAAATACATACATCTTGATTTGTCAAGTGTCTTGGTAGCTAATGTGCTGCTGTACCTGGGAGAGACATTTTCATAAAAAAATATTTACAGCAAATCTTATATTCTCCTATATCGTGATATAAAAAAACTTTATTTATTTAACTTCTGTTCAGAATACATCCACTGGGACAGCAGTTTCAATTAAAGAAATGCATCCGGGGAAATAAAGGCCTAAAATATACAAAGCTGAAAACAGTAAACACCTAGTAGCTATTGCAGTCTTGATAATAGATAGTAAAGTCACCAAGAAAGAGAAATTGTGTGTCCTTCACTGTCCATTTGTCTTGCTCCTGTGTGTGCAGCTAGGAAAATAAGGGTCTTTGTTTTCACTCGGGGTTTTAAGAGCCCTTCTGATACATGAAAGTAAACTTTCTTTATGGTAACAGATTTTTGCCGCTTTTTATTATCCTAAATTCTTATGAGGCAGTCTTTCTTCATGATTTTCTTTATGAAACTGATTGTTTTAGCATGTGTTTACTCTTCAGGTATGGAAAAGGAGAAAGAGTGTCTTGCAGTGAAGCAGAATCAGGTAACAGCATCAGTCAATGTCTGATCACCAACACAGGGCTTGTTGGCCCTGCCCTTTTTTCACAGTGCAGACCCAAGCCTGTCCACAGACCACACTCCCACCCACTGGTGCTTGTCAAGTTCCTCCTCAGCGTTGTTCTGTTTCCTGAGCTAAGAGACATCCCCCGAGCTTGATGTATCTTTAAGACTGCAGTCATGCTGCCTTTACTGAGGAGGCAAAATTCTAGGAAGGTCCTATCAGGGCTAACAATAAACCAAGTAGTGATTTAAAGCCATGTAAAACCACCCACTAATCCCATTTATCCCTTTTGCAGAGGAACTGCAGTGCTGACTTTTTTCTTCTTGTTATGAATGCTTTGGAGGGCTTTTGTTTTAAGGGGTTTTTTTTTGTGTTTATTTCATCTCTGCATTAACAAAGTGAAGCAGGTGGTTGTCTGTCATCTTCCTTTTTAATATAATTTTTACACACATCTATGCCAGCTTCAGAGAGATAATAGTGAAAAAGCTTTGTCTTGCAAAGCAAATCTTTTCAAGTATAAATTGATTTTGAATATACTCGGGTGGCACAGTCACAGATGGCACTTTCTTGAAGGGATCAAGGCAGCTTTTAACCATCAGTGAGGGGAATGGAGTTTTTAAATGAATCTTGAGTAGTGAAAGCTAATGTATCTTTTGAAAATTAAGTGACTGAAATAGATGGTGCTTCTATGCTTCTATGTGATTTATGATTTTTCAGAGCTTTTATATTAAAAAAAACCAACCAAAAAACCCAAAAGAGCAAAACCCCTCAAATCCCTGCAAAGTATAACCAAGGCCCAACCCCCTACCTTTTCCTTAATCCTCCTTAATCATTGGTATTTCACTAAAGAAACATTGCTTGAATGAGATTTAAATAAGATCATATTCCCAAATAAATGTATTAGATGTTAATTACTAAACTTCAGCCTCTTTTAATCTGCAGTGTTTTTATTTCCTTCTGATGAAATTGATTATTTACTTAACATGAAGGATTTGTGAGCCTAAAATCTTTTTTTTCCAGCTGCATTAGTTGGCTTAATGAAAGACAGTCTGTTTTTCTGCATCCATCACTTCCCATTAAAGTTATTTGTTTAGTTCAGTTAGCTGAGAGGTGGCTAGAGAGAATAATCAGTCCCAGCCAAAGGAAATTCCAAATCAATGACCCTGAATATGGGAGACAGGAATTCCCCAGAAGTGTTACCTAAATCAAGCCTCTCTACAGAGTGGTCATTTTCTAGACAGAACAAATTTGAAACAGTACATTTTTGAGAATTATTTCTTTTCAGAAATGACTAATTTTTCTAGCGTGTGATTGTTTATGTAAAAAAACCAAACAAACAGGACAGTGATTGCTATTAGAAACCATTAAGCATCTACTTTGCTCCACTTTATTTCCTCTTGGAAGGACAGGTGAGAAGGAAATCAAAGCCTCTTAAAGGTATTTCAGATTAGACATCCAAGATCACAAATTGCTGCTGAAAAGGACATGTTCTGTTACCATGTCTCATTTCAGTTATTCAGCACTTACACATTGAATCCCAGATTATCTCCATGCACCCAGGGACTGCTCCTAGTAGTTTTTATTTCCACATAGTAGTAGAAAGAGAGGGCAGAATTTCTTTTTCAACTAGAAATACCTTAAAGTAACAGAAATAAAGATAACGTTGAGAATACTAGATTGGAGAATTTAATGAACTCTAGATTTTCAGAGCAGGCATTCCGTTACTTGCCACATAGTTCTAATAGTTCTAAGAGGTTCTGAGTTATCAGCAATTTAAATTTTGGCACATTTCTTTTTGGTATCATATCACTGTATTCACATGCTAAAGCATTTCAGACTGTGGCTTAGTGTTCCTAAGTACAGAATTGTATTAAACTGCAGTGTTTGAAGTACAGTGGACATCAAATTCATCAATAGTTTTCTCTTCCACTTGTTACCAAACTTCAGTGATCACATTTAAGTATTTAAATAGGTTAAATGATGCAAGGCCTGAATAAAATTAGAATATTGATTAATACTTCATATTTTCTAATCTCTAGGTATTCTGTAAATCAATATGACTCTTGAAGGAACCACATTTAATATCTGAGACGTACCTTGGCACTTAGGGTTATATCTCTACAAAGTCAGGCTCACTTTTCATAATTCAGAGTAACCTCATAGGAATATGATGTCAAATAGAATCTCATTCCTTATTTAAAGTATCTAAACTTTTAAAAACCTCCATGAGCAAAGCAAATCAAAAGGAAATGTATACCACATGAAAGATTTCTTCAGACAGTTCTGTGCCAGCATTATACAAAACTCTCTTAACATATTCATGAAGTCTGAACACCACAGTATTCTTACCTCATGTTACTGGTTTAATAACAGTATTCACCTCAAAAGTTAATTTTACTTTAACCTTTCTTTTTTATTATTAAATAGAGTTTGTTTCAAACCAGCCTGTGAAAATAATAGTGTATGTGTATTTCTGGCATATCTGATTTGCATAGTAATAAAAGATTAGACAGAACTATTAGTTGCATATCTTCAGTGTGGTGGTTGGTGCTACAGCTGAAGAGAGAAAATTGCCATTCTATTGTATTGCAAGCTGCTTTGTGCCTTTCAAGTGTTGGTTTTCTGTCTTGAAATCTATCTAAATAAATGGGAAATAAAACTAGATAGGTGAAATCCTCAATGTAGTTGCACAGAAGGTCAGGAAAGGATAGACAGTTCTTTATCAGAGAGAACATTTCTCACAAGCATCAAATCTCAGACCTCCTATATATTAAATCCAACCCTTAGTCTTCAAGGGAGATCTATAGAGTGCTTTTGAATTCCAGTATGTAAAATCTGTAACTGCTCCTCACTAAAAAAACAGGGGAGCAACAGAAGAACCAGTAAAATCTACTGATCCCTCTCTTGCAAAGGTGCTGTTAATTCTGTCCTTTGGTTTCAGGGGCCTGTCCCATTTTTCCTTTTTGACACAAAGGGCTGCTCTGAGCACTACCTGTGCTCTTGCTTAGCTGGTCTTTCTGAGTAACCTAAGATATCAGAGTAATTCCTCCTGTTAGTCACACCAGTTCCACTAACAGCTCATTCTTCACATGAAGAGGGTAAGGCTTTTTCATCTGTGGTCTCTATTCCCCCGTTATACCCCCATTTCTCACTTCCTGCTCTCAGCATTTACCTTTTATTGGCTCTGGAGTTCAGGAACCACTTTGGATAGATGTAACTCACAGAGGGGTTCTGTTGTGTTTGTTGGACATGCTTTTAAAAAACAAACTGGATGTTGCTCTTCAAATTGTGTTCTGATATTTGCACTGCCTGATGTTTTGTGTTATGTGGGATGCTATTTCTTCATACAGATTACTTTGGCTGTGTGAGCTTTATTGCTTTATAGAAAAAGCATTAACTTTTTTTCTAATGTTTAACATTTTCTATTAAGAATCTATTTCAAAGCAAGTTCATATTTATTCAGCAGCAGATTGTAAAGATAATTTCCTGTCAAATCTTCTTCTCACAGAACATGGTTTAGCTCTTCCTGTGTTTTTAACATTCAGAGGTCCACTTTGTTTTGAAAAGAGGTTAGACTTTGATTATTAGTGCACACTTACGAGGCTGAAATTAATACTGTAGCATTTCTGCCAGTCTGAACAATATGAGTGGAAGCAAACAATGAAATCCACTGTGGATATTTTAGTTAAGTGTGCACAAGGAAAAGCAATTTCATGCTGGGCTATGCATATCACCCTCCTTTATGGAATCCACCCCATATCCAGCTCAGGAACTCAAGTCACCATTTAGAGAACATCCTGCAGGTTGTCTTGTGCATCTTCCATTGCTGGTGTTCATCTCTTGATTATTACAATGCATTTGCATTAGCCTGATTTTTTTTTTTCCTTGTTCAAATTTAAAAAAAAAAAATTGGAACTTTTGAAATGCTGTCTCTGCTTTCTCAATTGCCATTTATATGCAGAAGGTATGTATGTGGTTAATATGCAGAGTATTTATTCATTACCAAGCAAATTAGGAGCTGGTTCTCGTGAGGAGAGGATGAAGAGGTTTGATACAAAATCAGCAGAGTAGAACATTTATTGTGAGCATGTTTTTAAAGAGCTTATTTCCCTGGATGCATGTCTTTAACTATGGAGGTGAATTTTGGTCTGAATACAAGATAAATTTTGGGTTAAAATAATTCTGTTTCCTGATGTTAATTGTTAAGTATTCATTAATTTCTGAGATACTTACCAAAATAATTTTCTGATTTGCAGCTGTCTTTCACCTACATCTGAACAGACCACAGAGTATGCTAGAAAGTGATAACATGGGTCCAGAGGAATAATGAATGAAATTTATTCCAGATATAGGAAAATAGAGAAAAATACAACTAAAACATTTTCTGTTCCACTCTATGATCATTTTTATATCTTTTCTATTCACATATCTATTTTTAAAGTGTATTAATGCTCAGGGAGAAAAGGCAGTTCTTCACCAAAGCTGCTAATATATTCAGACACTTTTGATTACTACTGCTTTTATCCCCACATAAAAGAAACAAAAAAACCCCTGAGCAAATAGAGATTTCCAACGTTAGTAAAAAACCAAAACTACAGGGAAAGCTATGGAATTTGGTGGCCGATGAAGCTGCAGTCATGTTTTGGTTCTGATTCCTATCCTGCCTATCAAAAAAACCCAACCAAAAAAATCCCCCACCCAAAACCAAAAACCCAACCTCAAAACCTTCCCCCCTACCCCCCTCCCCCAACCACTCCCC